>JASAMX010030916.1:0-35000 GCA_030248175.1 Microlaimidae sp. YZB2_3 | reverse complement strand
GAATAAATTAATATTAAAGAGTTTTATGCATATTTGTTTGAAATAAAATTTAATAAAGCCTTAAACCGTAGTTAAGAGTTTTGCTAACCCGTAACTAGGGGTTATTGCTTTAATAGTTCGTATTTACAACAAATATGTATAAAATTAATAAAATATCAGTTTGTGCCATGTAAACTAAAAGTTCTGTTAGATTTTTCTAGAAAAAACCCAGAAATTAAAACATTAACAAGAGTTTTTAACAACGTGCTAAGATAGCACGTAGTCAGCACGCGTTTAGTGGACCCGCCCCAGGTGTCCAGAATATTCCTAAATTTTAGGAGGATTGCCGACAGTTTTGGAATTTCGGTGAAGGCGTAACATCCCCCAGCCCCCTCCCTTCCCCACCCCCTGTTCACCTGCGATTTCAGCGGCGCCGCTGTGGTATTATTTTCAAACGGTATGAGGTTGAGGCGGTTGAATTTGTTTGAAAACTTAAATTTTTGAAAGTGTAAAAGTTCACACGAAGTTTCAGTATTGATTTTAGTTACCTGCATTTAAACGCCTGTCGTTCTAATATAACTCTAAAAACGGATGAAGTGGTCGACGCCATTTGGACGCCCAATATTTGCATCGTGAACTCGAAAAGAAATTCCGTTCATAAATCTCCGTCAGACAACAAATTTCTGCTTCTCTACGACAGTGGGAAAGTGTGGCGTAATCACAGAATGACGGTAAATGTTAATTATAACATTGTATTTTCATTTTATTTAAGACAGAGGTACAAATAGAATCGAATCAAGCAGCAATATTCACATTGCACTGAATTTTTTTTTTGAAATAAACACTGGAGTTACGACAAAGTCCAAACTTTTACAACTTAAACTATAGTGATACACTGATAAAACTAAGCAAAAGAAACTCAATAGATTGATCTGACCCTTGTTCGTCTGGAAGAAAACGACCTAAAAATTTTAACAGGAAGGAGTAAAAAAACTGTTTAAACAAATAAACAAGCAAATAATCAATTAATAAAAAATAAAAGAGTTAAAATTTATATATAATTATTATATAAAATCAAAAAATGCATGGAAAAAAATAACAACCAAAAATGCATTAATTATTAGAATAACTGAATAATAATTTGATTAAATTTCGTTTCGTTTCTTAATGCTTTCATCACCTTTTAATCCCTAAAGGGCAATGGGAGCTCATTTTAACTTTACCATTTTTAAGATAAACTTCATTTGGCTCCATTGACCTTTAAAGGTGCGGTGCGGAGTTCAACTTTTTGTCTTCGATTTTGATAATTTTTTGTGAAAACGTTTCCCCCGGCCTTAATAGCCCACAAAAATTTTTTCAACAAAATATCTTCTGGGGTTCAGGAGTAATGACCCTCTAAAAATGGCGTTCTTCGACAATTCTGTACGTGAAAGATTTCTCAATGGGTATAACAATTTTTGTAACAAATTGTAGACTCAAAGAAAGCGGCTACTTTCTATTTTAATTTGATACCTTGATCGTTAAGATTGGTGCTTTATTTGTAGAGATATTTCGTTTCTCGTACAAAAAAACCCCTGGTTTTTTCGATAAAAACACGAAGTCAAGGAAAGAAAGGTTGGGCAAACTTCACAAAATTACTGCCGTTGTTTGGCGTTTTCAAGAATAAATAAATGCATTCTTGATGTTTTTAACAAAAAAATCGCGGGTTTTTTATACGGGAAACGCAATATTTCGACAAGTACTGCACCAATCTTAACGATCAAGGTATCAAATTAGAGTAGAAAGTAGCCGCTTTCTTTGAGTGCATAATTTGAAACGTAAATCGTAATACCAATGAGCAATTTGTCACGTACAGAATTGTCGAAAGATGCCGTTTTTGGGGGGGTCATAACTCCTGACCTGAACAACTGAAGATTGGCTATTTTGTGGGCTATTGGCTGCAGGGGTAAGGTTTTCACAAAAAATTATCAAAATCGAAGACAAAAATTTGAGTCCGCACCGCATCTTTAAGCCTAATTGTCGCGTTGTCACTTGTCACTACGATGTAAACCAGCCCTGAGGGCTGGTTTGGAACTCATTGTCACTTTTTACTGCCATATGTCACCAGGTAACTGCCACAACTATATTTTATTTTTGAACCGCAGGTTAAAGCTCCTTGCAGACTGGAACTGTACAACTATCCGTTCGATCAAATAATATGCCGTCTGGTTTTTGAAAGCTACAGTTATAACTCGGCGGAAGTAAAGCTTAATTGGTTGGAAAATAATGCAGTCACCTATTTGGGCCCCAAGAAGCTATCAACTTTTATTTTGGAGGACTGGTAAGAGTAACAACTCTTGTTGTATTAATGTTTCAGAAATACGACGCTTTATAATTGCGAGTTGTAATGTAAAAATAGAAAAATGAGCTACTGAGAATGGAGATTAAAGGTTTAAAATCCTATATCGCTCGGATTTAAGTAAAAGAAAACGCGAAAGTAAAAAGCAATACACTGTTTTAACTTTTTTTTAACTTTGTTTATTCGACTTCGTATATTTGGACGCCCCATTTTTATAGATATTTCGGTGACAATAACCACTCTTGTACAATTGAACATACTTTAACCGTAATCTTTTCAATTGGTTTGTTCTTTGATTGTTTGTTTACTGAACCTCGCGCTGAGAATCAAATGTGCACTTGTAATTTGTACAGTAGGCGTGCGGTGCGTGCGCAGAAAGTGCGTTCTCATTTTTTCCGACAAACAAAACATCTTTCAGACAGGAGTTCTTAACACATGTGACAAATATTTTGACTTAATTTATCATATTTTAAAAGTATATTAAGTTTAAAAATTGTGAATTTTTGTAATCTAGACTTATTTTCTAAACGCTACTACTAAAACTTGTTTGTTATCTAAATTTATCGATTATGACACTTGAACTCGACAAAGCCACTCTTTACAGCTTTATCGAGCCGTACTGTGTCACCCATCAATCCCGTCAATTTGCAACATAGATTTAGTTAAATTAATTATAGACACCTTGCACTGGAACTCGGTTTATACATGAAGTATGCAATATACATAAGCGTCACCATAATGGATAATTACCGTACTCCTACTTATCTTTTGTAGTATGCAGATCAACCGATCGAAATTTCGCGCGCTTTCTATCGGTTGATCTGCATACTACGAAAAGATAAGTAGGAGATACGGTAATTTCGCGCGCTTTCTATCGGTTGCTTTGCATACTACGAAAAGATAAGTAGGAGATACGGTAAATTCGCGCGCTTTCTATCGGTTGTTCTGCATACTACGAAAAGATAAGTAGGAGATACCGTAATTTCGCGCGCTTTCTATCGGTTGTTCTGCATACTACGAAAAGATAAGTAGGAGATACCGTAATTTCGCGCGCTTTCTATCGGTTGTTCTGCATACTACGAAAAGATAAGTAGGAGATACCGTAATTTCGCGCGCTTTCTATCGGTTGTTCTGCATACTACGAAAAGATAAGTAGGAGATACCGTAATTTCGCGCGCTTTCTATCGGTTGTTCTGCATACTACGAAAAGATAAGTAGGAGATACCGTAATTTCGCGCGCTCTCTATCGGTTGTTCTGCATACTACGAAAAGATAAGTAGGAGATACCGTAATTTCGCGCGCTTTCTATCGGTTGTTCTGCATACTACGAAAAGATAAGTAGGAGATACCGTAATTTCGCGCGCTTTCTATCGGTTGTTCTGCATACTACGAAAAGATAAGTAGGAGTACGGTAATTATCCATTATGATGACACTTATGTATATTGCATACTTCATGTATAAACTCCGTTTCAGTGCAAGGTGTCTATAAAAAAATTAGCTTAATCACTCATTTAGGACCCAAAATAAATCCGTGCTCCGATATCCGAATGGCAGGTGGGATCAACTGACATTGAATTTTCAATTTAAACGACGTTCCGGTTACTATTTTTTAAGGTACTTATCACATCACTTAAATAATAAATATTATATTTTAAATATTTTAGATTTTTGTGATTAATCAAAATTAACCAATGCTTTGTTTAAAAAAAAAAACATTTATTATGTTTCGCAGGTTAGATTTAAAAATTATTAAAAATTTTAAACAAAAAATATAAAATTAAACAATGCATTAACAGACTAAACGGTTTGTGTAAATCATAAATAAATCTAATATATAATATATATACTACATAAAAAAATTTTACGAAATACACAGAGCTAAATTTAAGTTATAGAAATAAAATTCAATAATTTTTAAACAGCTCCGTTAAGGACATTTTCTGTGCCAATAAAGGCCAAAACCACCTAACGATGTACAAATTCAAGTGGACTCGTCCTAGTAAAATTTTCGAATTCACTTGATTAAAAATGGCCGCATGCGACTTCATTGGGCATGTAATAACCTTAATTATACGCACATCTGGTAAATCAATAAATTTCTATGGTTTCTTTAAAGGAAATCTTTGCCTTTTACGGTGCTGAGTAGCTCAATCCAAACCGCACCCTTTTTTTGCTTCTTCTTGAATAAATCTCACTAAACAATAAACTAAATAAAGTTATTAAATAATTATCACCAATTTAATTTTAACAAGAATTTGAGACCCTTTAAAATCACCATGAAATAAATAATACATTATAGATATTGAATGAATTGTGTAAATAAAAGTAAATTTTAGAGCCTACTTTCCAACTACTGTAACCGTGGTCGTCAGCTGGATCGGATTTTTCATGGAGGAAAGATCTAGTTCAGGTCGCATAACTCTGGGTATAGACACCTTGCACTGGAACTCGGTTTATACATGAAGTATGCAATATACATAAGGATAATTACATAATGGATAATGGATAATTACCGTACTCCTACTTATCTTTTGTAGTATGCAGATCAACCGATCAAAATTTCGCGCGCTTTCGATCGGTTGATCTGCATACTACGAAAAGATAAGTAGGAGTACGGTAATTATCCATTATGGTGACACTTATGTATATTGCATACTTCATGTATAAACTGCGTTTCAGTGCAAGGTGCCTATATTAATAATATTTAAAATAATCCCGACTGGCATCTAAAAGATGAATAATGCCAACATCAAAGACAAGTGACAAGTGACAATGTGTTCACACCGCAGCGATAAAAGACAATGTAATAGTATAAACGCGCGCGGGGCGCTTTATCATTAAAGGTAAACCCAACGTGGATGCAACAGTAGTCCTTTGGATTAAAAAATTCCCCCCATTAAGTAACCACTCAAATCACAAGAATCTGAAGTCACTTTATCAGCCAATTGAATTCGATTTAATACCGAGCATTTGTGTAATAAAGTGACGTCAGATTCTCGTGATTTGAGTGGTTAGTTAATAAGGGGCATTTTTTAATCCAACGAACAACTGTTGCAGCCACGTTGGGTTTATTTTTAGTTAGTCTGGTGTGAACTAGCCCTAAGAGATCGATGGGTTTGTGAAATTAAAAAAAAAGAATGGTAATACTCAAAAAACAATATGCACTATAAGCTTGAAATAGAAAAAAAACGAGCTGATTTATGGGCTACATTGCATATTTCGTGATTTCATAAAACGTATAGATATTGTTCTGATCACAAAAATGATAACAAATTTTTACGATAATAAAAATATAATTTAAATAATTGAAATTTTTATCTTCAAGATTTAATAGGTAGAATCACAAATGTGTAGGTCTTTTTTCTACGAATGTAAAAACCACACGAATATAAACGCATTACACGCCATTTAAATTTTACTTTATTCCTTTTTTATAAAAAAAATGCATGTTATTATATAAACATGCAAACAAATAATAATCGCGATCATATACCATCATACAACCAAAACCAGTTTCGAAGTTTTATTATCACCTCACCTGTGGGAAATAAAAATTATTCGCAGTAAACATGTTTAAGTCTTACAGCTTTTTTTAAATTGAATTTAGGTGTAAGCTCGCTACTAGCTTTAAGCTTTCAGTTTGGTGCGTTTGGTAACAATTTGCCGAGAGCTAGTCAATTGAAATCGATGGATCTTTGGATGTTAATTTGCATACTGTTCATTTTTCTCTCCTTGGTAGAACTGGCCCTTGTTCATCGCGCTGCCAGGTAAAGTCTATTTTTTAAAAATATAAATTAAGGCTGCAATTGCACATTGGAAAACTTCGTAAAATCGTACAAAATGGGATAAAATAAGAACACACACACACTCGTGCACACACTTGTAATTATATAAACATCTAAAAATTAAAAAAATATCTTAAAAGTTAGGTTTTTTAATAATTTTAGCAATTTTTTTATTGATTTAGTACTGTATAGGCCCATAAGCCAAAAAACCTACCTTTGCAATCCATAAAATTTAATCTTATCTATGCGACTGCAGCCAAAATCAATAAGTTCTCCACCAATATACCGTTTTTTTTACCAAAACGTCGACAATAAAAAGTTTTATGAGAATTATGTCCATTTAAAGCAACACTATTAGTTTCAATCATCCACATAAATTTCGTAAATCTGCGATCTATCACAGCTAGTTTTCCTTCTTTTTTCAATTTAAAATTTTTAAAAAGTTTATTTATTTGTCATAAAGCAGGACACGCAAGACCGATGTCTGGCGATAGCTGTGGGTGTGTGGTGGTGTGGTGAAGAAGCTGTCCTATAGCTGTGGTGGAGTTAAACTTATTGTTTTCAAAATTTGATCATTGCAAAATATAATATTGTTTTTGGAAAGTTTATTCATTTAGTCAAAAAAACGCTTTTTTTAATTTGATATTTGATAACAATGAAAAAAAATTGTTTTTTTAGATGGCAAAGAAGACAAAATCTTAAGAAAATAACGGTTTCGACTCTTTGGGGACTATTGGGTCAGCAGAAAGGTCGTTTAATTTTATCAAGATTGTCACACACCCGAAAATTATTTTAAAATTTAAACTTGAATAGCCACAACAATCATTCCAATTTCTGTTAGCCCGCGAAGTTTTGTTTACTTTAGAATTACATACAAATTACTTAACACCTAAGATGATATGAACAGCAATTCTCATTTTATATGGGGAGATTAGGATTTTTATGCAAACAAATTAATTTATAAAACTTAGTAGAATAATCGCATTCTGCTAAAACAAAAACGACCATTTTTAATTGAAAACTTAAGCTTTTGTTTAACTAAGAGTTTTAAAATTAAAATCACCCTTTTCAAAGATTTGTAGTTCGGTAAACAAATTCTACGAATTAACAGCATCCGCCTTGTGAGAAACATGTGACACGGCAAAACAAGCATCTTTTCTTTGTTTTTTTTTGTTTTTTGAACAATTCTTTGTTATTATGACATGAAGAGTCACAATCGGTATAGTATTAACGTCACTATGATTTTCAACGTTTATAGTACGTGTGTATTTAAAAACCAAAAGAGTCACAGAAACCAGTGTTTTGTGACGATTCTGGTGGATAAAAAATGGCTGTCATGGTTAAGGTAAGGACGAATATGTTCTGATTGAGCCATTTCGAGGATTACTTTTTTTTTCAAAACGTACTTTTTTTTTCAAAAAAGGCCTAAGGAAAATTATGTAAAAGGAAATGGTAACAGCTATAGTTACCAATTCATGAAATTCCATGAGCGTCTTGACGTTAGTATTTTATCATCAACTGTCCTAGGCTGTAAAACTGCGCGGTTTCACTGCTGGTGGCTGCACGAAGAAAAACCGGTTTTATAGCGCAGGGAACAGTTTAGACAGAAAATAAATCCTTTATAGAATTTCGTGGATTACTTATTTATTTTATTGTTTGTTTGTTTTTTTGAACCAGTTAATCTTTTAAGCATTTGTTATAACTGGACATGTTTCTCAGGACTCTGCCCAATTTTCTACTATTTTAGTAAATATTTTAATTAAAATACCATCTATATGTTAACTTACACTTTTCGTTAAAAATAATTGTAAAAGTGATTTTTTGATAACATAAAAATAGCAAGTGGGAGATGGTTAAAGTCTATAACATAATTTGTTTCTAGAGCTCTGGAACATAACGTTTTATATGTTAGGAACATACTAATTATAACATGTTTAGTTTCTCTAAATTTTTAGCATCTTCCAAAGCAAAAGTCGAAAAGAGGTTCTCATTGGACAAAGTTAAAACTTGGCTTCGATCTAATTTAGTCAGCGCAAACGGAATTGACGCCATTAGTGCTATTCTGTTTCCTGTTTTATTCATTGGTGCTAGTATCGCATACTGGTGTTTTTGTTTGGTCAGATAAACTGAAATTAGCATTAAATGGCTGCATTTTTGTGAGATTCATATTTCAGTGCAATAAAAGTTTGAAAAAACTGTCCACTTGGTTCTACAATACTGGAATATTTACTGAACATTGTGTTTTATCATAAGCAAACTGAGAAAACAGGGCGTTATTAGATTGCACTTGAAACAATGAAATACGATTCTAGAAAATTTGATTCCTAGCAGTTGATCCCTGAACATTTGATCGCCAGCGTCTGATACCCGCGAGCATTTTATTAAAAAGATTTTCAAAATTCTTACCAAAGTTGTATAAACTTCACATATGATAAAACTCTCCACAAAATATAAAATCCGTTTTCAATATAAAATTTTTAATTATTGCAATGATTTGGCAATAAACCATGAGCCAGAAATCTCAATTTTTTACTAAGCCTAAACGAAACCTAAAAATCAAACAAAAATTCAGTATGATAAATTAATTTTTTAATAGTGTATTAGTTTTTTCTAAGCCTAAGAAAAACCTAAAACTCAAGCAAAATCTTATCATGATAAAACTTTATTTAAAAATGTGTAATTAAAAGATACTTGGTTTTGAGGCTAAGAAAGTTTATACAATTTTTAGTTTTGATTTTCTTTTACTTTTAGTTTTTTTTTTCGACTTTTAAAATTTTAATTGCTTTTACTATTACTCTTACTCAGATATTTTTCTGCAACTACTAGTATAATCTAAGAATTTAGTCTTGTTACCACAAGGCTAAATTAGATGAATTTTTGATAAAGTTTTTGAGACGGCTAACACGCAAAAAAAACTATTTATTCAGACAGAAAAACTGATAAGGATAATGTTTTAAACAAAAAAATAGCAAAAAAATAATGCTCTGGCACTCCAAAAACCCGGTGTTCTGCTCTCATTATAAACACATAATGCATATTTGTTCAAAATTTTAATATTTAGCTTTAAATAAATAAAACTTGGTCAAATAAATTTGTACAAATAATTGTTAATTTTAAGTTGATGGCTGCAAAATTTTGACCGTTCACCCAATAACTAATATATTTTATCTTTATTATTAATTTTAAGCTAGTTTAAAACCAAAAATGTTGGTTTTAAAATTTAACACGATTCCTTTTGTAAAAATCTTTTTTTCAACATAGAGATGTCATTTAACAAAGACAGTCATTTAACAAAGATATTTAACTTCTTTAAGTTTTACATTTTGTAATTTTAAAATCATTCTAAAACACACCATAAACCAAACATCAAACATCATTTTCGGAATTTGATGTTTTAAAATGGTATTATTAATTTTATACTTTTCAGAATTAAACCAAATATAAAATTTAAGCTTTTTACCCTAGCATGAATTATATTAAGTTTTGTTAGTATCCGTTGTTTTTTTTATTATCCATTTAGTTTTTTTTTAATATCCGTTCAGTTCAGGGGTCGCATTCTGACGCAACACCGACTGTTTACCCCGTTAAATCCATTCCAATAAAAATAAAAAAAACAAATATTATTTATTTCGAAGTTTAATATATATATTTGTATTAATTGTGCCTTAATTTTCCAGAAATTTAAATAAATTGGTTAAAATAAAAAAACGCCATTTAAATTATTTATTATATTTTCTCAACTTAGTATATATATGTTAAATTTTCTTTAAATACAAAAAATAAAATTCGAAGAGGGGCATTCTGTCCTGTAAAACGCCACCACTATAACTTTTTTAGACAACAGACAGTTATGCTTCCTTCTTCACCCCCCCCCCCCTCCCTTCTCTAAGCCGTTACGGCATGTAAGAAAAAAATGAATGTAATGTTTTTTTCTCCCTGCCTCCAGCGCGGGAAACCACCTCCCGCAAAATGAAAACTTGTTTCCCCTTCACTTCTTCCCCTTCCCTAAACCGCTACCACATGTGGAAAAGAAAATGAATGCAATGAATTTTCTTTTCTCCCTGCCTCTGGCGCCGCAAAACCACCTCGCGCAAAATAAAAAATTTAATCAATGAGCGTATTTTATTTTTTATTAAATTAATCCTACGGGAGAAAATATTTAACCACCTCTCGAGTTGGATAAATTCTTATTCTTAAAACAATAGAAAAAATTTAACCCGACTTTTACCTAGGTAAAATTGATTTTTCACTCGCATCCTTAAGCATGTAAAAAAAAGTTAACCCGGGGTAAATTTTAACCGCGCGTCAGAATGCGCGCCCAGAACTTTTTTCTTTTAAAAAATGGTGTAGATAAACAACAATAAAAATAACCATGCGGTTTTTTGTTAATAACTCGTTAACCATTGGGAAATAATTTTGATGTAATACATTTTTGATCTTAGAGTGAATTGATAAATCGATTAGTATTAATTAAACACCAATAAAAAATACACCATAAATTGGTATACTGTACCTTTAAATCCAAATATATCTTAAGTTTTTGATAAATAAAATGTAAAGAGTGAAGTAAAAAACGATAAATTTTCAGAGAGCGCTGAAAATAAATATTATAAATTTGAGATACAAAAATTCAAAACAGATATTTAAAAAAAACTATATATTTAAAAGAAAAGAAAAATGGATTAACCGAGATTCGAACACGTATCAAAATTACACTTGAACTCAGCAACACTACCGATTCAACCAATTGTTCTGCTCCATACAGTCGATAAAACTTGCTTAAATTTGCACGGCAAATGAATTCCTGCACTTCGTGTTTTTGGGGAAAATTCGCAGGTTTTTGAAAACGCCATATCTCAACAAATACTCATCATAATCTCAACCATCAAGGTATAAAATAAAAGTAGAAAGTTGCCGCTTTCTTTCTAAAAGTCGAAAATCCGCTTTCTGAAACTCTAATAATGACCTCAAAATAAAATGTTTAATATAAAACTGTTTTATGCAAAATTTAAAATATTAACCCGTGCCCGTGATGGCCTTTTCCTCCGTTACAACCGTGAAACCTTCCTACAATAAAGGTGAAACCTTCGTCTCACGGTGGTGGTATTTTCGTATGACCAATGTCGTACGTAAACCTTACCGCAGTAAGTCCTACTTATGAATAGGTTGTACCTAGCTTATACATAATTTTTTGTGTGTGATTAGTATCCAGTGAGTGAGCAAATTGAAATGGTTAAATTTATACAGTTGCAATATGCAAATTTTATGCAATATGAAATATCCTATGTAATACCCTGTGTCCGTGAAAGAAAATCCACATATTGCTACCGTATAGGTTTAACCATTTTAATTTTCTCGCTCGGTGGGCATTAATCCAAATCTAATTAATCCAAGTAATCAAATTCAAGCAAGTCATTTTTTATGCTTGTATTCTATTGCTTGTTTTTTCCGTTTTCCCGTTTTCCCGTGTCAGCCATACGGCTGACAAATAATTTTTACGACATTTTTATATTCATTTACTTTTTTTTTCAAAATTCAACCCTTCTATGCCATTCCCGTGACTGTAAGCTTTACAATGATACCTCAGTCTTTTCCTCGTTTGGTGAAAATATGTTGTCCAGCATAAAGATATCCATGTTATTTTTTTACAAATTTTAACACATTTATGATGCTCCCTGAACTATATGGTTTACCCATAATATCTGATTTACCCCAATTTTTTGTGATTGGGGAGAAAGGTCTTTCCCTCTTTGGTAAAAATATGTTGTCCAGTAAAAAGATGTCCATGTTATTTTTTTTAAATTTCAACCCATTTATGACATTCTCAAACAATTTGCATTCCCATTTTGCAATGACACCTCATTTAGCCCAAATTGTTCTGTGGTTGGGAAGAAGGGCTCCCCCTTTTGGTCAAAATGCGTTGTCCAGCATAAAAATGTCCTTGTTATTTATTTTTTGAAACATTTAATTCTTTTATGACATTCCTTGAAGCTTAAGCTTTGCAATGATATCTCATTTAGCCCAATCCTTTTTGTGGTTAATGAGAAAGTTCGTTCCCTTTTAGTGAAAAAACGTTGTCCAGCATAAAGATCTCCATGTTCATTTTTCCAAAAACATGATATTCTGGCTTTACATTGGCATATTACTCTTACCAATAAGTTTGAACCAATTCGAAGATAAAATTTTTTTCCAACTTTCAAAGTCCATAGAGCCCTGTTTTGTGAAAATGTCTTGTCCAACCAAAAGATGTAAATTAGAAGGCTATTTTTGTATGTGTAAGAAACAACTATAAATTTGAAAAAGTGGCGATTTCGAGCTTGTCAAAGATTGCTGTGAATATGATTTTTTCAATTGACAACAGTGCTGTGTGATTAGTTCAATGTATAAACAAATCAATATCATATGGTGGAAATTTTTATTCAGTCAGCAACTGGCCAAATCAAATGCGAATTTCCTATAGTCCACATAATGTCCATCTCAGACTAGTCCACCCACATATTTTCTGTCTAAACATACGTCCGGGGGAAAATCGCCCTTTTTTCCTGTTCTAATCTTAGAGAATTTTTCAAGACTAGTCTACTACTTTTTTTAAATTAAATTAAAAATTACCTAATAAACTATAGTTTTTTTAGCTGCGCAATGACATATGTTTATAATCATTCCGTTGCCGAGATATACTTTTTTAATATTATCAATAGAACACATATTATTTATCAATAAAAAGTAGTTCCTAAGAATAATTGCGCAATTTTCTACGATTTCCAAAGAACCCATGTTTTTTTGATCAATCAGTAACGAGGGAGGAATACTGGTTTTAAAATATAAGTGTTTGAAAAATAATATAATATATTAATAATAAGCAGAAGAAGAACTTAATACTAAATTTACCCACGTTCCTTAATTATAGTTTGCGCGGTGCCGTGGGGCTTAGTATCTGTGTGGCGCTCCCGCGCCACCGATAAATCATTTATAATAATAATAAAAAACAAGAAGAAGAAAAATATGAATTTAAATTACCAAATTTACCCACGTTGTTTAATTATAGTTAGTGTGGTGCAGTGGCGCTCCAGACAAAGTTTACCTATGTTCTCTAAATATAGTTGGCATGATGGCGTGCGCCAATGATTGCACTTATAATTTTTAAAATAAAAATATGTTGTCTAACCAAAAGTGAAAATGTCTTGTCCAACCAAAAGATGTCAATTAGAATGCTATATTTGTATGTGTAAAAAACAACTATAAATTTGAAAAAGTTGCGATTTCGAGCTTGTCAAAGATTGCTGTGAGTATGATTTTTTTTAATTGACAACAGTGCTGTGTGATTAGATCAATGTATAAACAAATCAATATCATATGGTAGAAATTTTTATTCAGTCAGCAACTGGCCAAATCAAATGCGAACTTCCTATAGTCCACATAATGTCCATCTCAGACTAGTCCACCCACATATTTTCTGTCTAAACATACGCCCGGGGGGAAATCGCCCCTTTTTCCTGTTCTTTTCTTAGAGAATTTTTCAAGACTAGTCTACTACTTTTTTTTAATTAAATTAAAAATTACCTAATAAACTATAGTTTGTTATAGCTGCGCAATGACATATGTCTATAATCATTCCGTTGCCGAGATATACTTTTTTAATATTATCAATAAAACACATATTTACAAGAATATATAAGAGAAGAATGTACCACTCAATACAAAAAATCGCACCCATCCGTGCATCGGTTTGCCATAAATAAACCCCCCCCCCCCGGGGGGTTTATGTACCCCCCCCCCGGGGGTACATAAACCCCCCTCCCCGGGGGAGTATATAAACCCCCCGGGGGAGTATATAAACCCCCCGGGGGAGTATATAGACCCCCCGGGGGGAGCATATAAACCCCCCCCGGGGGGAGTATATAGACCCCCCCGGGGGAGTATATAGACCCCCCGGGGGAGTATATAGACCCCCCGGGGGAGTATATAGACCCCCCGGGGGAGTATATAGACCCCCCGGGGGAGCATATAAACCCCCCGGGGGAGTGTATATGCTCCCCCAAAATTTAAAAAAAAATTTTTTTTTTAAATTTTGGGGGAGCATATACAGCATATAAATATATAGCATATAAATTTACCCACGTTCTTTAATTACAATTTGCGCGGTGCCGTGGGGCTTAGTATCCGTGTGGCGCTCCCGCGCCACCGATAAATCATTTATTATAATAATAATAAATAAGAAGAAGAAGAATATGAATTTAAATTACCAAATTTACCCACGTTGTGTAATTATAGTTAGTGTGGTGCAGTGGCGCTCCAGACAAAGTTTACCAATGTTCTCTAAATATAGTTGGCGCGATGGCGTGCAACCAATGATTGCACTTATAATTTTTAAAATAAAAATAATAATAATAAGATGATGATGAACATGAATTACAAGATTTAATAACGTTCTCTAAGTATAGTTGGCGCGGTGCCGTGGGCTAAATTGCAGTGTGGCACCCCCGCACCATCGATGATTGGAATTGTATTTTTTGAATAAAAAATTAGAAGAAGAACATGATGAACATAAATCACAAATGATGATGATGAACACAAATTACAAATTTTATTCTGATTATAGTTGGTGCGGTACCGCAGGGTTAAATCAACACGTGAACGATGAAAGAATATTGAGTTTAAGATAATGAGCGTTAGAATTATAATAATAATAAATAGAAGAAGATGAACATAAGTTACAAAAAAATTTCCCAACGCTTTCTAATTATTGTGTGCACGGTGCTGTGGGGCTAAGCCGCCGTGTGGCGTTCTCCGCTGCTTATTATTAATTTTTTAAAATAAAACTTTGAATTAATTTTGTCATCAGTAATGCAAGAATTAAAAAAAAAACTTTGTTGTTTTCACCGGTTTCCGTGCGGTTGAAGTAGATGGCGCTGGGAACTGGTTCGGTTTCCGCCACCACTTAAAACCGAGCACCCTCTTCTGTTTTTTTGTGCGGTTTCTATGAGGGGCTGGCTGTTCGTTGTCTCCTCTGTACAATCTTTATTGTTGCCAAAAGGATGTTATTGTGCGGTTTTTTAGTTTTTATTTGTCTATTTTTTTCGTTTTTTTTATTTTGATCAATAAATCGATAACGAGGACCTAAATGAAAAAGTGGCTTCTAAGAAAGTTGCGTAATTTTGTTTTCTTTCCAATGACCCCATGTTTATTTTTGATCAATCAGTAACGAAGGAGGAATATCGATTTTAAGGATTGAACGTTGGAATAATAATAATAATAATAAGAAGAAGCTTCTGAATTTCAAAATTTACCCACGTTTTCCAATAATAGTTGGCGCGGCGCCGCGGGAATAAATCGCCCCGTGGCGTTCCCGCGCCATCCATGATAAAAAAATTAAATCTTATCTATTAAAAAATTTATTTAAATTCAGAAATTTTTTATCACTTCAAAACAACTTATTCCAGTAAAACTATGCATAAGCTTCCATATTTTTCTGAACAATTTTTTTATAAAAAACTGCAGTTGACATAAACAATGCAAAATGATATAATTGAATTCACAAATATTAAAAAAAAACAGATTTTAGATCCAAATATGTTCAGAATTTTAAAAGATACGCATTTCTAAACTCCAAAGTTACGTAGACATCTTTTAATCAAAAAATATTAAAAAAACTTGATACATTTACAACATTTTTTTTTAAAATAGGCCTCAGATTGATAGCTATATTAAACACAAGAACGCATATACACAACGAAATTTAGTTAAATGTTTTAAAAAGTTAATTGATCATCAACCCATTGAAGGTCAAACGTCAAACTGTTCAAACAAATAAATGTGATAACTAAAAACTTATTATTTATAAAGACATTAATATAAGTTAAATACATGCATTTTTTGTAAAATAACACTATTAAATGTATTAAAAATGTATCTTTGCAAGGTGTGCGTTTTTTAATTGACGATGACAAAGTACGACTGCATTAATAGCAAAGTGAGACTCTTGATGGCAAAGTGAGACTGTTCCTGGCAAAGAAAGTCAAAAAAACTGCTGGCAAAGTAAGACTGCTGGGAAAGTAAGATTCACCCCTTAAAATCCTGACTTGAATATTTAAAAAGTCAATTATAAAGATTAAAAATAATTAGTTTGAAGTTTCAGCGTAATTTTTAAAATTTGCATCGGTTATTTTATGACAAACAAGTCGATTATTTTTAAACGAATTAGGTTTTTCAAATCTTTATTTAGCGGCAACAATTGGCATTTGCTATTCTCAGTAATAGTAATCTTCGGTAATTCTCAGTAACGATTTCAGATTCTCAGATTTTACCTTCGCAGCTGTTTCCTAACCTAAGTTTACTTGTTCGTAATCCTAAGCAAAACCTAAAAAAACAATCAAAGCTTTTGCTACGCTGTTGTTTGATAAGTTTAGCTTGTTTTTTTAGGTTTTGCTTAGGCTTAGGAACACGTAAGCTTAGGCTTTAGGAAGAAGGATAAGATTGTTTTTTTTAGGTTTTTTAGACTTAGGAACATGTAATCTTAGGTTACGAAACAGCTGCGGGGGTTAAATCTGCAGAGATAATTCCAGCTAGCCGCTAAGATTGGTCATTACTGAGGATTACTGAGAATTACTGAAGATTACCATTACTGAGAATAGCAAATACCCAAAAATTACATACATGTCCATTTTTTAAAAGCTCATGTTAAATGTCAATGCACATGCGCTTTCTAAAGTATGGACATAAAGAATTTTAGGAATTCTTCAAGTTTTTGGCAGTTTCTAATTTTCAACGTGCTAATTTTTCAGCGCGCTGAAAAATCATTTTTTCAACACGGTTAACCTAAGCGGAAACGCCTTTTTTAGTCACCCAAACAGTTTTAAACGTTTTTTTTGTTTTCCCTAAGCCTAAGCAAAATCTAAAAATCAAGCTAAACTTTATCACGATAGAGTTTCAGATTTTTCAGCGCGCTTAAAATGACCACTAGCGCGCTGAAAATCAGAATCTGCCGTATAACCCACTGAAGTGGTCACCGGAAAGATGGATTGTTTAAAAGGCAGATTCTGATTTTCTGAAACTGAAATCTGAAACTCTATCATGATAAAGTTTAGGTTGACTTTTAGGTTTTGTTTAGGCTTAGGAAACACGAAAAAAGCGTTTAAAACGGTTTAACTGACTAAAATAGGCGTTTCCGCTTAGTTTAACTGTATTTTTAAAAAATAATTTTTCAGCGCGCTGAAAATTAGAAACTACCGTTTAACCGTTATTTTTCAAGTGAATTATCTTAATAAAACTCATAAGTAACATTTATCGTAGAATTCAGACTTTAATTTCCCTAAGCAACCCAAACGAAACCTTAAAATCAAGCTAAATTTTAATGTTTGCTTGATTTTGAGGTTTTGCTTAGGTTGCTTAGGAAAACTAAGATCTATAGTCCAGGATTCAGGTTGTTTATAATTTTTATCATGATAATTTTTTTAATTTTATCACTTTGTCTAAGATTTATTAAAAAAACTATTTTAATTCAATGGGTTTTTTTTCCTGAAAAATAACGGTTTTAAACTTGTAGTTCGTCCGTGTTTAAAAAAGTCCATCTTGTATTTTCTTTCCGTTGACCTCTAAACGGCAAACACTAAATTCCACTGACTCCGACTCCGCCTCAAATTTCTGCAAAATATATATTGATGTGCAGGTTAGACGAAATGAACGGAACCTCGAGTAAAATGAACGAATTGGAATGCATTTTGAATTTATTTAGCCCTTTTTCCATGTAAATTTTCAGAAATTAACAATTTTTAACTGTATTACACTATAAAAAGCAGTAAATTAAGTATAATAACCATAAAATTAAAAAATTAAAGATAGAATATAATTAATTTATCAAGAGAAACTGATAAACTTAAAATGTTTATTCCAGTGCAAATACATGGTTTAGATTTTCGTTGTTGATTTGTTTGCTTAAACATTTTTAGTGTGAATTTATGGTTTAGGTAAGGGTTATGATTCACATATTTATTTTTTTTTAATTAAAACATGGTTATAATAAATAAATATTAAAGATGTTTTTATTTAAAAAAAAAACTTTACAGGAAAAAATGGAGACAAAGAAAACTTTAGCTTTCCTAAGCCTAAGCGAAGCCTAAAAATCAATATAAAAACTTAACAAACCTTAAAAGCGTTTGAAATCCCGAATAATTTACTTCTTAACGATAAAAATATATTTTTTTCGGAAAATATTGTGCATAAAACATTATTTACGGACACCAAAATGTTTTTAAAAATATTGTTGGGTAGTGGTAAAACTTTAACGATTTAAAATCTGACTAATTTTCATGATATATTGCAAAAAAATTGCGTAACTAAATCAACAAGGACAAAATTTGCATAATGTTAAAAACTACGGTAAGTTACGGTAGATTTTGGACTCCACGTAATAATACCAGTGTAAAAATTCCTACGACATTTGACTTTCTTACAAATAACATTCTGGTAAAAATACCATCGGGTAATTTGACAATCTGACTGATTGACCTTCGGGCTTATTTTTCCTGAACCTAAGCAAAACCTAAAAATCAAGCTAAATTGATCGAAGGTCAATTAGTCCGAATGTGAAATTACCCGATGGTATTTTTACCAGAATGTCATTTGTTGAAAGTTTTTTTACCGAAGGTATTTTTACGCAGGAATAATTACTGGGAACGAGATTTTGGACGGAGTCGTAGTCGGTGGAATTTAGTGTTTGCCCTCTAAAGTGGGTGTTCTTGAAGAAAAAAGGGTAACGGGACTTTAGAGCCGGAGCGAGGGGACTTTAGAGCCGAGGGTCTTTAGAGCCACAGTGTGGGACTTTAGAGCCGTATTGGAGGGACTTTGGAGCCGTAACGTAACTTTTTTGTTCAGAAAATTCATAAAAAATTAAAGGACTTTAGAGCCGAACAAATTTTGTCAAAGTTGGTTAAATTACGTCATTTTCATATGTATTGGAAACTGGAGGTTGAACCAGAGGTTGAAATTGGAAATACGATTTTGTCGGAAAAATCTTCTATTCTGAGAGGTTAAATTGGTTTTCCTTTTGTTTTTTTTTTGGGGGGTTCGTTTCTTTTTTTTTTCTCTTGTTTTGCTTTGGGTTTTTTTTGTTTGGAGTAGTGAGATTTGATAAACAAAAAGCATTTTTTATTATCTTTTTTTTTTTTATAAATCTTAAATAAATAATAAATCATAGTTTTTATTTATTTTTTTTTTCTCTGTCTTCACCTCCGCCCCCCGCGCGCAACACGCATGTCTATTTTTATTTTCTTTTTTTTTTTTTTGGTTTTAAAATTTTTTTTTTTTTTTTCCTACATAATTAAAAATTCTTATAGAAATTTTCCAGCTTTATAATTTTTTATAATTTCGAAGCAATATAATAAAAAAATTTATTAGTATTATGAAACTAAAACTTTTTTTCAACCTCTGAAAAAGATGGTGCAACGCCGCGACAAGAGTTTCTTATTTTATTATTTTTTTTTCACAATTTTCAACCTCTCGTTCAGCGGGGGCGCCCGGGAGAGATAGCGCCCGTCGATAGCGCCCGCCGAGTAACTAGATTATACATTGTGCACATATTTTAAACTTTTAAAATTTTTCGTTTCCTAACTGGTATTAATGAAAAAATTTAACTAATATAACATTTTCGCGACTTAAGTTTTTGATATTAAAGTTTTTATTATTTTTTTTATTTTGACATATTTAATAAAACTCATGTAAACAATAATTTTACCCATTAAGCTGGCGCCCGTCGGTAAATTCTTATTGATTTAAGTCGTAAAGCTCTGATTCATGCTTAGAATCAATCTTTGTGACCATTTTTACAAGTTGATGTTATTTTGTTTTGTTTATATTCAATAGGTACATTTTATATGAAATTTTTAAATTTAATTTCTCTCGACGGGCGCTGGGGCTTGTCCATGAAATAGAGTGGTCCTTATTTCCAGCGCCCGTCGAGGATTTTTTTAATTTTACATTTTTTCTTAACAAAAAAACATCAAAAGTATAAATAAAGGGCCTAAAATCATCCTAAAACTATTTATATTGATTTTTTATAAAAAAAACTCTATATTTTAGTTATTCAAAGGCGTAAAAATCACTGTGTACGTAAAAAAGCAAGGCAAACCTGCTTTTTATATATGCAAGGTTTATAGTAGTTCTTGACTGACGGGCGTTGTAGATTGTTTCACACGAAACATAGAAGAAAAGAAATAAGTTATAAATGGACACCTTCATAAATGTACTAACAGCATTTTTCATTTATTTTAAATTCATATTTTTCACTATACATTTAGGCCGTCAGTAATTTATTTGTCGACATAATGATTTCGGTTTGGCATAAATAATAATTTTTTAAAATAACTTTAATTAAGATTTCTAAATTTTATTGTATTGGTTTTAAAAGTCATTATATATATCAAGATATATTTTTGTTATGTTGTTTTGTTACTGTATTATTTTGCTGTTAAAAGTAAATAGTTTATAAATTAAGTCTTAATTTATAAACAGTAATACGTTTAATTTACCGATTACATGTCAAATACATGTAGGGTAACTGACTTAATTTCGGCCACCTTTTTTTATTTTTTTGAATAAGTTTTTGCTGGATTTTTTAATCAAGCCAAAATTTGGCCTAAAAATCAAACAATAGCTATATTTGTTATTCCAGTGCAAAATTTGAATATTTCTGTTACACTTAAAAATCAGTGAAGGTTTAAACTTTTTTTTAAAGTGGCCGAAATTAAGGCGCGTGCCATTTATTTCGGCCACCTACAAAAAACTGGCCATAACTATTGCTTAAACGAACAATAAAAATTTCTAAATGTTGCAAATTTACCCTTAGGTATTGTTCTTGGTACATATAACTTAATTTTTCCCGTTTGCGAACTTTAATAGTTATTAGCAAGACTTTAAATAATTATGTCAAAACCTTAAAAAAACAAGTTTTAATAATTTGTATTATTTGTTCAGTAAATTTTTATTTTTGGCTTAAAAAACGTCAAAACAAAGTACAAACGAGCAAAAAAATCTCTTTATAAATACGGTAGTACAATGATATTTAAAATAAGCAAAAAACGGCAGGTTCTTTCACCTATATTTTCAGGTGGCCGAAATTAACGGAATCTTAAAATGCGTAGTTAGTTAAACGCATTGCAAAATGAGTTTTGAAGAAAATATCTAAAACATGAAAATTGAACAACTTTGAGCCTTAAATAGACGATATTTTGAAAGGTTATATATTGCTTCGTTCTAAATTTCCGGATGCAGTTTAATACAAAAAAAAAAAAAAAAAAAAAAAAAAAATTTTTTTATGAAAAGTTATATAGAGAAAAAAAAAAAAAAAAAATTTTGAAAAAAAATTTATTAAAATTAAAATTTTTTTTGTGCTAGTTCTTTTGTGTTTTAAAAATAAGCCAATTTTCTAACACCCTAAATTGGTGGCCGAAATTAAGGCGTGGCCGAAATTAAGTCAGTTACCCTATTTAAATTTCAAAAAAGCTATAACGAAAAAGATTGAAATAATTTTTAGCAATTTCTGATATATAATACTTTACTAGGTTTTTTTAATTAAAATGAGCGCAGGCTGTACGCGCAACACATGCCACCAAACAAATCGAAATTAAAGTTATAGAAAATGTACATTAATCTCAATTAAGTCGTGGTTGTGGTTAAAAATCTAATCTGCAGTAAATAATGCAGTCGATAATGAATATAATAATTACAACTTCACGAAAATGAAGTTTTCGTGTTTTTTTTTGTTTACTAAATTAATATAACACTATTTCAGAAAATCATTACTATTCGCAGTATTGCGGTAGAAGTCGACACGCAACGTTGTGTGACTAAGTACTTTACGTGCATTACGTGATCTGTTAATTTTGTTAATTATAAGAAAAACACACATACAATAGGATTTAATAAAAAAGTTTTTCAGAGCGTCTATTTTAGCACGCGAATTGCAGTTTTCTGCATAAATTAAAATATCAAAAAAAAAAAATTGTTTTCCTTGTAATTGTAATAAAAATTTTTACGTATCCAGAAATATTATTTAAGTAATTAGATTTGAGTTTTTGGTTAAAGAAATTTGCTAAATATGACAAATTAAAATATAAAATATTTTTGTAAGGGTTTGGGCTCCCTCCAAACTTGGTACTGTTAATTTTTTTTTGTTAATTAATTCCTACAGTTTGCTGATGGTTCTATTAAAAATAAGATTTAAATGCAGGCAATGGGTGTATGTGTGCTTTAAAATCTTGTTATGTAATTTTTACAATACACTATCAAAATGCAAAAAAAACAAGACCCTTTTTAAAGGAGTTCTATAAGTCCGTGCAAATTAATAAAATTATTAAAATTTTTGTTTTAATTTAATTTTAAGCATCGTTTTTTATGTACGAGCAGACGGAATTGAAGAACAAATTAAAGGAACTGGCGCTGGAACTGAAAAAGCTTGGGTTTGGGGTCTCCGCGACCTTTTCCGGCAGTAAAGAAAAATTGTTATTGATATTGCAACAATTATCAGAATTGGGGTTCCGCTAAGTCCCATGGAAAAACACCGTTCATATCCACTGTAGCTATTGGTCTAAAAAAAACTAATAATTTTAAAACCAACCTAAACTCCGCATTTTTTTCTTAAAACAAAACTTTTATTTATTTTATAATTTTCTCGCAATCGAAATTACCAGTTTTTACAATTATTATATGTTATGAACTGAGATTTTAGCTATACAAGCTATTGTAAAAAAATAAAATCAACTCTTTTTGTGGCGAGATATGTTCCTTTAAAAAAAAAAATTTTAGTAGGGTAACTGACTTAATTTCGGCCAGCCTTAATTTCGGCCACCAATTTAGGGTGTTAGAAATTTGGTTTATTTTTAAGGCACAAAAGAACTAGCACAAAAGTAACTTGATGAATGTTGAATAAAGTGTTTTTGCTAAAATTTTATATTTGTTTTATTCTGCATTATCAACATTTTTATACAAAAAGTTATTTTTTTATGATTTTCTTAATTTTTGCTTTGTGTTTAAACTGCCTTAAATTTAGAACGAAGCAATATATACCCTTAAAATATCTTCTATTTAAGATTCAAAGTTGTTAGTTTTCATGTTTTGATATTTTCTTCAAAATTATTTTGCAATGCGTTTAACTAACTGCGCATTTTAAGATTCCGTTAATTTCGGCCACCTTAAAATGGAACAACATTAATTCTTTGGAACAACATTAATATATTTTCGCAAATAACTTTTACACTCTCACGGAATATTATCATTCATTTAATCATAAACAAAAAATGTAGTTTAATCACTTTGTTTCTATAATAAAGCTCGTAAAAGTAATAATCTAGCCAAAATATATTTTTGATTATTATTTTTAAAAATAAAAAAAACATACAATTTTCTATAAAAAAATAATCCTAACTTTAAAATTTCGGTTCGATTGTGTTTTGTTTTGTTTTGTTTTAAAAGTTTTGACCATACGACAAATTTACGCGTTTTACGTTAAATTCCGCGATGAAAACAGTAAAACAAGAATTAAAAAATCCGCCGATTTTAAAAATAAAAACATGGTTGAAATTAAAAGAAAATTGTACCAAAAATATTACAAGCTTTTAGACATAAAATTGTATAAATTATTTCTAAATTATAGTAAAATTAAATACCTTTATTATTTGACGACATGGCTCTTATTCGTTTTAAAAGAATGTTTGGTGGCAGAAAAAAATTTGATATTTGCCCGTACAGATGCATTCTTGTTAGCTCTTGTCTGATTAATTGAAACCTGTCGTCCAAAATAAATTGTAATTGTCTGATGTATGATTCGATATTTATCAAGTCCATGGTTTTATTGATCATATGAAAAGATGGTTTTATTGATCATATGAAAAAAAAGGTAAACTAAATTTGAGATATATGAAAATTAAGCCTGGTAAACCCAAAATGTAGGAATCAAAAAATCCGGAAATATTCAATTAAAAAAATTTAAAATTTTGCGTGCTGTTTAATTTTATAAAAAAGTGTTTTATAATCGCCATTTTAATTCATCTTTTTTAGTCCTGCATATATCTTTTTAGTGGTTCAGCTTGGCGTAAAGATATGGTAAAGCCCGGGGCGTACTTCATCCAATGTGTACAAAAAACAAATCAAGAAAGTTCAATTTTAAAATTTTATTCAAAAAAAGTTACACTTAGTTTCCAAACTATCCGGTACGTGTCGTCCTAGTCGCTTGGTTTACCCAGTGAATTAATGTTTAAAAAAGGGAAAGGGAAAGAAGAAAAACGTATTCCTTGTGATGAAGAAGAAAGAAGAAAAAAAAAAAAAAAAAAAAGCAGCCCCGGAGTCGGCATTCCCGTTTTGAAAATGAGGGTAAATAATTTAAATTTTTATTTTTTTTTTTTTTTTGTTTGAAAAATTTTTTTGGAAACGAAACGTATAAAAAAAAAAAAAAAAAACATTTTTTAATTAATAATAAAAAAAAATAAGAGTTTTTAAAAAAAAAATAAAAAAAAAAAATTAAAAAAATGTTTTAATAAAAAAAGGGGTAAAAATTTTTTTTAAATGTAGGAAGTGTGTTTTGGTGTTTTAAAATATTTTTTTTGTTGTATTTGCAAAAAAATTAAAAAACCAAAAATCCAGAGTTTTAAGTGAAAGTATGGTTTTGTTTTCTAAGTATTTATCAATTTAGTAAAACATTATGACACCGAGTAGAAAAAAAGCGTAAGGTGCGACACCAAGTGTACAATTAATATAACAATAACAATTTTTTTGGGCTACTTTAGGGCTAAACAACAAATTTCTTTAGAACTGAAAGTAAATATTTAGTAAGAAAAAGTTTAATTATTTATATTTATAATTTTGTGACTTTAAAATCTGGAGTTCAACAAATTCCAAGCGGTGCTTCGATTTTAGAAGCTCGGGAAAAACCCCCAGAGCTTCGAAGCTCCGGAGCTCCTGTTTTTATACTAATTTCATGAATAATTAAAAAGTCATGTCATATATTATTATGTAAAATTTTTTTTGTGAATTAAATTTTTTTCAAAACTTATTTAAAACGATAAAAATAGTCTAAAAAATGCAGGTAAAGTAATTTAAAATGTATTTCCTTTAAAATGTACTTTAACCTTAAATAAGCTTAAAATCGCTCATTCAATAGGCGTAGCTCCGGAGCTTTCTCTTCTTTAAATGGCTTAAGCTTCGGGGAGCATTATATTAAAGGGTAGGAACATCACTAGTTTTAACTCTTTCGTATATTATAATAAACAACTTGTGTTTTTGACGTAAATACAGTTTGTACCTAAATTTTTTTCAGGCAAAAATTTGAGCTCTCTGTGTATTCAAAAGTTGCTTATATCAGTTTTGAGAAACAAAATTCGGTTCGTTTAAAAAAGGGTCTTGCATTCTCTTTCGATTGGGTTTTTCACCAATGAAACAAATGTTGCAGACAATGGATATAAATACAAAAGTAAAACTAGACGTTTCATCTGCGTCAGATTTTGTTGTATGCAGAATAAAGGCCCACTGATTGTTCAAAATTTCACACAAGTTATATTGATTTAGGCATCATTAATTATACAAGAAATAAAGAAGATGAAATTGGAAAATAAACCTGAAAAAGTTTAAATAGTATAAATTGTTGCAGCTGAAGATAAGTGTGGAAATTTTATAAAAGGATAAGCATTGTAAATGTGTTTTTTAAAAATATATTATAAAGGGGTAAACATTGTAAACCTGTTTTTAAAAAGATAAACTTTGAATATTTTTAAGTAGAAAGTTTGAATGGGGACATGAGCGAACGAACTAAAATTGTGCGGTTATCACATGTTTCTTTAACAAATTAGAACGCAGAATTTTTTTAATTACCGCCTTTCAAAATATATACAAAAATAAATCAATTTTATCCCTATAAAAATTTCCATTTTTGTTCCAAATTATAGTAATTTGATCAATAATTGTTAAAATAAGGTGTTTGATCTTTACTATTAAACGGTTTATGTTGAAAATTTTAAACTATTTGATTGCTAAATATTTGATACAATACTTCAAGTCATCGAGGTCAGTTGGGTTTGATTTGCCTATAGTCTCTTATATAGGCATAGAAGTAAATTTGTTATAGTCTTGATATTGTTTTTTGCTTTTGTTTTATGTTTGATTATAAGAAAAGGAAAAATGAAAATCCTTTATTAAAATAAAAATTATAGAATAAACCAATTATCATGGTTTATAAGACACAACAATAACACTAAGAATTGATAGGATTGGAATTTTTTCTACTCTGTTACAAAGAATGTTTAAAATATGTTATAATTATACTACATAATATATTCCAACGAAAATAAACAATAAAAACCCAAATTAAAATTATGTATGTATTATAATTTTATTATGGTTATTATGTATATTATGATTACACTACAATTACATTATATATTAGGATAATAATAAATGATATATTAATTCAAAGAAAAAATGAAAACCGCTGTTAGTACAGCTACGAGGAGGTCCATTTTTCACTAATTTTTTTTCAATGTTTCGTGTGAAATAATCTACAACGCCCGTCAGTCAAGAACTACTATAAACCTTGCATATTTAAAAAGCAGGTTTGTCTTGCTTTTTTACGTACACAGTGATTTTTACGCGTTTAAATAACTAAAATATAGAGTTTTTTTCATAAAAAATTAATATAAATGGTTTTAGGATGGTTTTAGGCCCTTTATTTATACTTTTGATGTTTTTTTGTTAAGAAAAAATGTAAAATTAAAAAAATCCTCGACGGGCGCTGGAAATAAGGACCACTTTATTGCATAGACAAACCCCCAGCGCCCGTCGAGAGAAATTAAATTTAAAAATTTTATATAAGATGTACCTATTGAATATAAATAAAATAAAATAACATAAACTTATAAAAATAGTCACAAAGATTGATTCTAAGCATAAATTAGAGCTTTACTACTTAAATCAATAAGAATTTACCGACGGGCGCCAGCTTAATGTGTAAAATTATTGTTTACATGGGATTTATTTAATATTTGAAAAATGATAAAATAATAAAAACTTTAATATCAAAAACCTTAGTCGCGAAAATGTTATATTAGTTAAGTTTTTTCATTAATACCAATTAGGAAAAGAAACATTTGGAAAGTTTAAAATATGTGCACAATGTATAATCTAGTAACTCGACGGGCGCTATCGACGGGCGCTGTGGGCCCGCCCTTTTTGTGTGTTTTTCTTTTTTTTTTTCCCCCACCCCGGGGTGCCCCCACATTTTTTTTTCTTTTTTTTTAATGTTTTACCAGGAAAAAAAAATTTAATTTTGAAAAAAAATTTTCCCCCCGGTTTTTTTTTTTTTTTTTTTTTTTTAAAAAACGAAATAATTTCTTAATAAGTGAATTAGGATTTTAATTGATTTTACAAACATTAGAATACTACCGAAAATTTAAATATGATAAAAACTAATTGATTTTTTGTGTAAAATTGAAGAAATACGAAGATATTACATATATTTTGCAAAAAATAAAAAAAAAACCCGGGCCTCTCGTAAGAAAACCCGGGCCTCTTATAAGAGGCTGACGAAAAAATTCAAATCATTATATCTCGCTTAATACTTTAAATTAATTCATGATTGAATGTGAATCAAATAGATCTTATTCTCTTCTATCCATCCATACATTCATTTTTAAATATACTCCAGTAACGTATATAAAGTTAGCGCACGAATTTCGTGCGCGAACGAATTTCCGCGCACGAATTTTGAGCCTGTATATTTTCAGTCGCGCGCACGAAAAAAAAAACGATTTTTGCGCCTATGGCACATTAAGCACAGTACGTATATAAAGTTAGCGCACGAATTTCCGCGCACGAATATTAGTTATTGTTATTGGTATATATACAATTGATCGATTTTTTGGAAAAAAACATTATAAAACATTACTCTACGATAATTAAATAGTTTATTTTTGTTTTTTATTATGAAAACATTTACTTTTTTACACATTAAAAAGCTCCATTAAAAATCCAATGAATTATAGAAAACAAAATTTGATTTTATTTTGCAAACTAATAAAAAAAAATCTATTTCGTTTTACAAAATACTTTGTTATCATATGGATAAATTTAGTTAAAAACACTATCCTTATTGAAAATTTGTTTGTTTTTTTTATAAATAATAAATATTCTTATTGAATGTTTGAAAAATATTTAAGAAACTTTAATGTTTGAGAAAAAAATTGTTTATAAACCCTGAAAAATACAACGTATGTATATTGTTTTTTGTAGTAATAATCAAATAAATAATTCAAAAAAAAAAAACACAAAAAAAATCAATCGTAAGTAAGTGCATTTTAAAGTTAACGCACGAAATTCGTGCGCGCACGAATTTCCGCGCACGAATTTTAGTTATTGTTATTGGTAAATAAATAATTAATCGGTTTTTTGGAAAAAATATTATAAAACATTACTCTTAAATTAAATAGTTTATTTTTGTTTTTAATTATAAAAACATTTACTTTTTTACACATTAAAAAGCTCAGCAATCCAATAAACTATCGAGAACAAAATTTGATTTTATTTTGCAAACTAATAAAAAAGAAAATCTACTTCGTTTTACAAAATACTTTGTTATGGATAAATTTAGTTAAAAACAGTGTCCTTATTGAAAACTTGTTGTTTTTTATAAATAATAAATATTCTTATTAAATGTTTGAGAAATATTTGAAAAACTTTAATGTTTGAGAAAAAATTGTTTATAAACCCTGGAGAATACAACGTATGTATATTGTTTTTGTATTAATAATCAAATAAATAATTCCAAAAAAACACAAAAAAATCAATCGTAAATAAGTGCATTTGAAATGTCAATCATGGAAAAAATATTAATTAAATTATTTGTGTGCAACTTTTTATGAGGTGGAACGAAACCACTTTTTCAAAAAATAGGCATAAACTATGATTGAAACTTATAGGGGTTTATTGTTTTCAGGAATAATATTTCACCTTTTAGATTTTAATAATTCGATTTTGATTTTTTAGATATTCTTATTAAACTTCTAGAACCTGTTTAACCTGATTCAGTTTAATCCATTCTCGTAATGACATTTTCTTTGGTTATGACGGTGAAACCTTCGTACCACCGCGGCTAAACCTTCGTTTCACGATTGTGGTATTTTAGTCTAATTATTGCGATGTGTAAAGTTCACCGTGATAAACTCCACGTATCACCTAAGTCGTACCTAGGTGATATGTAATCATAGATAAACACGGTCACAGACGCTACGGCAGTCTTTACCCATGGTAAATGACATTTTATATTCTAGAAGAAGGGTCTTGGGGAGGGTCGGACCCCCTGGATTTCTAGGGGGGAGTGGACCCGTAGTGGAATTTTCGAAACCTAGAGGGGGGTCAGGTTTGGTCCAATATCCGAAGCAAAATAATGTTAAACCATTAAAGGTATAAGTATAATTAGCACTTTTTTTACTTTTTGATTCTTGAAACAAAACACAAATGAACGTTATTTTTAACATGAACACCACCAATTCCTTGTATGGATTTATTGTTATAAATGCAAAAAATATTTTTTTTTGAAGAATAAAAAAGAGAACCGATAAAAACAGTGTAAATTTTTAAAGGTTATATTTTTTGTATATTAGGAAAACAACTACATTTTCAGCCGGAAAATGAATAACCTCGGGAGTCGGAACTGAAATAACCCTTTTATTTAATTTAAAGCAGAAATATTTTTTCAACTGTACATAAAAATATTAATAAAACATTTCAAAACATACAGTTACAAGCAAGAAAAATATACATAGGTTTGTCATTAATTAAAAAAAACAACGGTTTGACTTGTTTTTTTAATTTAAATTTTTCTTTTTTACTCGCCACCATCAGGAACTTGGAACTGTAGTTAGGATCATGGAGCCGAAAGTAAAAATCGCTAAAACCTATACCTAAGCTTAAGCGAAGCTTAAACCAATTTTTTTCTTAAAGGTTTCAAGTTCTCATTGTTAGCGACTCCAAGTTGCCAAAAATTTCCAAAGGCTCCATTTTCTCTACTTACGGAGTTCCCTACTTTCCTGCTCTAAAGGCCTCGTAACGTAAATACAAATTTGTGTTTAAATTTCTCGAAATATATTAATACATTTATTACACTTAAAAACATTTTTATTTTTTTTATTTATATGGAAATTCAGCAAAAAAAATTGTGTGTTTTGCTAGCAAATGAAAAAAAAAGAATTGTTTCAGGGCACTCAAAATTAGTCGCAAAATTGTTAAACAATATATAACATAAAAAAGAAATGTGAAATTTCTTATACATATTTAGTGCCCCAATAAATGGGGCATGCCTATACATAATCACATTTTTTAATTTTTGTTATATGGTTTTGGTATAATTATCCACATACAGTTATAATAAAAGGATGCTGGTACCGTTTTTAAAATTAACTGATTTAATATTTCATGAAGTTTTTAATTTCATAACAACTATGAAATTTTTTTATTTAATTATTAAACGCATCCAACATAAAGATGGTTTGAGTCATACAAAATTTATTGAATTGAAACTGCAACTTATTTTCGAATTTAATATAAATTTCTCAAAAACGAGAAAAATTCCAAATTCAAATCATATTGTTTCTTTTATTATTTATAAATGTAAAATAACAAAAATGCGTTTGCTATTTTAACATAGGATTCCATATCAAACAATTTAAAAGCACTGTTCATAAAACCTTGGGACCGGTGCGGTTTTTTGGACTCGGATTTAGAACATCTCACTAAATTTTGTATCTGTGACTTCGGATAAATAATACTTTCAATCGATCAATTATTTATATACCAATAACAATAACTAAAATTCGTTCGCGGAAATTCGTGCGCGCACGAATTCCGTGCGCTAACTTTAAAATGCACTTATTTACGATTGATTTTTTGTGTTTTTTTTTAAATTATTTATTTGATTATTACTACAAAAAACAATATACATACGTTGTATTCTCCAGGGTTTATAAACAATTTTTTCTCAAACATTAAAGTTTCTCAAATATTTCTCAAACATTCAATAAGAATATTTATTATTTATAAAAAAAACAACAAATTTTCAATAAGGACAGTGTTTTTAACTAAATTTATCAATTTATTAATCACAAAGTATTTTGTAAGTAGATTTTCTTTTTTATTAGTTTGCAAAATAAAATCAAATTTTGTTTTCTGTAATTCATTGGATTGCTGAGCTTTTTAATGTGTAAAAAAGTAAATGTTTTCATAATAAAAAAACAAAAATATACTATTTAATTATCGTAGAGTTATGTTTTATAATATTTTTTCCAAAAAATTGATCAATTATTTATATACCAATAACAATAACTAAAATTCGTGCGCGGAAATTCGTGCGCTCACGAATTTCGTGTGCTAACTTTATACACGTACTGTGCTTAATGTGCGATAGGCGCAAAAATCGTTTTTTTCGTGCGCGCGACTGAAAATATACAGGCTCAAAATTCGTGCGCGGAAATTCGTGCGCGCACGAATTTCGTGCGCTAACTTTATATACGTGCTAAGTTAACGCACCCCCAGTATAAGCAAATTTCCTACAATTGTTCAGAAAACACCATCAAATCTGAATACTCAAGGACTCTTTTGAATGGACCGTCGGCGAAATCTTAAAAAACTTTTAAAATCCTAAATTTGACTAACAAACACTTTTAAAAACATATTTTGAGTTATATTGGTGTTATTAAGTGTGTATTTATACGTTGTCACTATTGAAATGTTGTATTTAATCCCATAAACTGTAGTTGCAAACTATTTTTTCTTAAATAACGTTATTTTTGGGAATTTTTCTGTTTGTTCTTTCAGTATTATTCTTTATATCAAGCTTTAGTTATTTAATTAGGTACTTCAAAATTTTAGTTTAGTGGCATCTTATTATAAAAATTTTTCAATAAATAAACTAGCAAAACTATAGTGACCAAAGTAGAAAAAATTCTTTGATATAACGCGTCTCAAAATTTGAATTGTGCTTTACCTCCACCTTCTAAAAATGCTTTACCGTCTATCGTTTTGCCGTTTTTTTGGCAAAAACTTTTATACTACAAAGCGCATACTCAACAACGCGGGTTTTATTGTTTTATCTGTTTTATCTAACGTCAAACTCGTTACGTTCTCAGCTGTTTTACCAAAATATACCCCTCGTATCCTCCCAGAATTTAGCAAGTAACAATGTTAGTCTTTTACAGTGTGATATTTGCGATTGTTTTTATGTTGACAGAACCCAAAGAAGTTTTTTAATCCGTTTTACCGAACACACGCGTGTAGTTCGCAGTTCTTATCATTCTTCTTCGCTTTCAGACGTTTCATTCTATACAAAAAACACCCATCATAGTTTTAGTTTTTTAAAGTTTTCTTTCGTTTGACGATATTTTTCATAAGCATGTTTAATACTACACTTATCTATCTTAAGCTCGCTATTAGCCCCAAAACTACAACATAGTTAAATTTTAGCCTGTTCTAAAGAAGTAGTTTGTTTGAGAAAAATAACAGTGTGACTCAAATGCTTTTTTAATCTAAATATGTTACCAGATCTTTACAACAAGGGTTAAAATTTAAAAAAAATCAACCTAAACACCTAAACAGTTAGAAAATCCCAAACGGGGTTAGGTAAATTCATATTTATTAAGTTTTTTAGTTCAAAATTCACAATGTACAAGCATGTTTTTGGTGAAAAGTAAAGTAATAGTTTAATAAATAAAGTAATAGCTTGAATAATGAAAAAACTTAAAATTTATTTTCTTTTATATAGTCTACTATTTATACTATTTCAAAAATCAACTAAGCAAAAATAAACAAAGCAATTGCAACATTGAATAGCTTTAGTATAATAATTGCGGTTGTGATGTTTATTTCCGATCAGTTAAACTGGGCCTTATTCTTTGAAGATTTAACAACGGTTAATATTAAGTTAAAATAAAACTATTATATCGGTTGCATTAGCATTATCAATTGATTTTTCAAAGCAAGCGTGCACATAACAAAGCAACAACTGATTATATTTTTATCTAAAAATACGTTTGTGGCAAAATCACTGGTTTTTTCTGCTGTGTTTTTTAAACCGATGTTATTAATAATGTAATAAAATAACGTGCGATAGTCAGATTTACTTAATTAAAGAAATGAGCCTTGAAAAAATACCTATAAAAATAAAATAAGAAAAAATACAATTTCACTAAGGACCAATGTACTAAATTAAACGTATACTAGTGCGGGATTGAATAACAAAAAAAAACAAGCTAAACAGTGTTTGACAATAAAAATATATATTAATACACATTTTATATTGTTGAATAGTAGTTCATAGACTGTTAGAATTAAGTACTTTAAAGTTAAACGTTTTCTTTTCTACAAGATTATCAACGCCCGCCCTTCCTTTTTTTTTAAAAAGGTTACCCATTATGTGGATCTTTTGAAACAAAAATCATATGCTATAAATAAATCACAATATCAATTTTTTTTGTCGAGACGCCAGTTTTTGTAAAGCTACATTCATTGTCATATCATAAGCTTTTTACGTTTATATAACTCTAACTTTATATAACTATATAACGTTTATATAACTCACTACGTTTATTGTCATATCATTAGCTTTTTATATTATTGTTTTAATAAAAAAAGTTGGTTTGCCGGTTCGGGAGAACTAAAAACTTCGATCCGGCCTGCTTACTACTATTCTGGTAAACAAGATAGTCGGTAGGCTTTTCTTTTATGTTTTGAATTAGTAAAAAATAGAACGGAGCTTCGAAACTGAAAGTCTACTTCTGGGGCGCTTCGGAGCAACGATATGGCGAAAATCACTAACGTAATGCAATAACAAACAATTATGTTGGAAATATTTATAAATTTAGTTTTCAGAATGATTTCATTCATTTTTATATATTAAAATTTTCGATAAAAAACTTTTTTTTCAATGAAACAGTTTTTATTTTCTGAAACTAGCTTAGTGAAACAGCTTTTTAGCTTAAAAATGCTATATTATATACGGTTAAAACATTGACAATGTTTATAAACCAGTTTTAACGCAAATCTCAACCATTGGTGAATGGTCAAGTGGTTAGGAACAATGAATATACTCCGGTTTCAAATCCAGTTAAGCGCATTTTCTAATTTCGAATTTAAGTTTTTTTCTTATTTTAAATATTTAAAATGTTCTCCAAATAAATTTGTATTGGCTTAAAATTTTAAAATCGACTTTTTTTTGCAAGAATATCCTCTGTTTTACAAAATTGTAACATACTAACATTAACAGAGCACAAAACAAATCCAAGTCGTTTGATCTTAACCAAATTTTTGCATTAATGCAAAAATTCATTAATTAATAAAATAATTTATTGTTAATATATTGTATCAAAATTTAGCTGAAAAGATAAGATTTTCAATTATTTATTAATTAATTATGTAACGCGATCTAAGAAAAACACAAGTTTTTTAAATAAAATGTACTCTATATGTCACTATTTTTGTTTTTCTTCTAAAAAAATATAAATTCCACTAATAGATATAATTATAATGAATAAATTTATAGCTTCCATGTCTTTCAGTTAAATATATTACCATTTTTTTATATAAAGGTAAAAAACAATATAAAATTTTCGTCCGGATTTTTTTTATTATTTTTTTGTTTTAAGAAACTGAAATAATTTCTTAATAGGTGAATTAGGATTTTAATTGATTTTACAAACATTAGAATACTACCGAAAATTTAAATATGATAAAAACTAATTGATTTTTTGTGTAAAATTGAAGAAATACGAAGATATTACATATATTTTGCAAAAAAAAAACCCGGGCCTCTCGTAAGAAAACCCGGGCCTCTTATAAGAGGCTGACGAAAAAATTCAAATCATTATATCTCGCT
>JASAMX010030913.1:0-10610 GCA_030248175.1 Microlaimidae sp. YZB2_3 | reverse complement strand
AAGTGGGGTTACATAACACATAATTTACTAGGTTGTATTAAATTATGAATAGACCGAAAGGAGTTTTTAAAAAAATAATATCGAAACACATTAATAAAACACAGGTTATTTTCTTGGCAGAGGGATGCAGTCATATAGTGAATATAGTAAATATCAATATCAATGGGGTTTCCCCTCTGACCCACCACTTGCCACGATATAGAGAACCAATGCTTCAAAAAATTTGAAAGTTAAATAAAACACAGTAAAAATGTCAGGTTATTTCCTTTGCGGAGGGATGTATTCATAAGAATTACATAGTAAAAATATGTGCAGGCTGGAGTCATCCAACTCCCAACTGACTAGGTTTAAATTATAGAGAAACCGGCATAAGAGTTTCTCAAAGATTATTGAAATGCAGTAAAAAAACTCAGGTTATTTTCTTGGCGGAGGAATGCAGTCAGATATAAACCATCAAAGATAGGCAACGGTTGGTGGGAATTATACCACTCCTTAACTTTTTTTAACGTCTTGTTTCTCTTTAAAACTGATAGTTTTGGGTTATGTAATCGTTTTTTTGTGTTTTAGGCTTTTGTTTTTGTTTTTTAAAACCAAAAAAAGAGTCCATCGACCCTAAATCGAAAAATCTTCTACCATGATAGTTTTAGCTTCAAAATAATCTTGCATTCTTTTCTTTGCGGGACTCAATAACTGGATTAGTTTGCTTTTTTGTTCATTTTCTTAATATTCTTCTTTTATTTATTCTTCTTTGAAAACTTGTTATTTCTAATTCTTTAATTTTTTGTTTCTTTAATTTGAATTTGTTTTTTAATGTATGTTTTATGTGTTTACCGATTTTAAGTACCTTTTGCTAACATTTGTGAGCATTAAATAATTATAAACGCGTTTTTTTAAATAGAGTTTAATTTCGCAGATTTTTATTTTGTTTTAGAGATTTATTATTTAGTTCAACTTTTGTATTTATATTTGCCACATCTTATACACAATATATTTGACAAATTTATGTGCACAGTATATGTAATGACGCCGTTTTATAGTTTTTCAGAAATAAGAATAGATTGTCCGTTTTTATAGAATTATTTTTTAATAACAGTAGGGTAACTGACTTAATTTCGGCCACCTTTTTTTATTTTTTTGGATTAGTTTTTTTCTGGTTTTTCCAATCGACCCAAAATTTGGTCTAAAAATCAAACGATAGCTATTTCTGTTATTTGAGTGCAAACTTTAAAAATTTCTGTTTCACTTATAAATCACATGAGGTTTAAAATTCTTTTTTTTATAGTGGCCAAAATTAAAGCGCAAACCATTAACTTCGGCCACCTAGAAAAAACTGGCTATAAATATTGCCAAAACGAACAATAAAATTTTTTAAAGTTGCAAATTTATCCTTAAGTATTGTTCTTGGTACATATAAGTTAATTTTTTCTTGTTTTCAAAATTTATTTATTAGCAAGACTTTAAATAATTATGTCAAAACTTTGAAAAAACAAGTTTTAATAACCTTTGTTTTTTGTTGAATTTTTTTGGCGCAAAAAAACGTCAATAAAATCAATCCAGCAGAAAAAAAAATCTTTTTTTTAAAATACGGCAGGTTCTTTTACCTAAATTTTAAGGTGACCGAAATCAACGGAATATTAAAATGCGCAGGTAGTTAAACGCATTCCAAAGTGATTTCGAAGAAAATATCAAAACATAAAAATTAACAATTTTGAGCCTTAAATAGAAGATATTTTAGGGTTATATTGTGCTTCGTTCTAAATTTGATGCAGTTTAAACAAAAAGCAAAAGTTAAGAAAATCACAAAAAATTAACTTTTAGTATGAAAATGTTGATAATGCAGAATAACAAAAATAAAAATCTTTTGCAAAAACACTTTATTCAACATTCATCCAGTTACTTTTGTTCTGGTTCTTTTGTGTTTTAAAAATAAGCCAATTTTCTAACACCCTAAATTGGTGGCCGAAATTAAGGCCTGGGCGAAATTAAGTCAGATACCCTAAAGTATAAAAATTCGGCTTCTATTCTTGAATTGTATAACAGCGAAAAGTTTGTTTTTGTCTAAAGTTTAGAGAGTAGCGATTTTTCTGATGATTCTTTAGTCAGCGTTTGGCCTTATGAAATTACCACGCTCCGGATACCATGTAGAAAAAAATGTTGATATAGATTTAAAATGTTTATCTGAATTCGCAGAGTTTAGCGCAGTGGAATTTTTGAATCTGTTTAATATCAAAATTAACGCAGTGGAAGTTTTATGAACGCAAAGTTTTTTGTAATTCCAAGTAAATATATAGTCATTTCAGTTAAAATGAACAAATAATTTGTAGCGTAAAAGAAATAAGTTTATTATTTAATCTGAAATAATAATCAAACAAAATCGAAGTTACAATTGAATAAATTGAAGTTATCAAATCAAATTATTCATGTAGAAATTGTTATTGTTAAAGTCCTTTTAAAAACCGAAAAAAATAAATTGGACGCATAAGAGAGTCTAACGGCGTACCGCAACGAGCGGCGAGACAATTTTTTCAATAATTTTTGTTACATTTAGGCCGCACAGCAAACTGTAAATTAAAAAAAATAACACGCGTTTTTATTAATTAATAAATTTTTTAATAATTAAAAACAAGAATTTATTTTAAGAATTAAATGCGAGAATTATTTTTTGTAATTGTTTTTTTGAAAAAAGACAAGAATTTATAAGCAAATATTTTTTAAGATAAATGTAAACTAGAATTTGTTTTTCGCATTTCGCGACAAATATTAAACAATTTTATAATTTTGCTAAATCAAAATTAAAAACCCGAACAAAATTTCCTGTCTTAAAACTTGTTGATGGAACGGTTATAACTGATGATTACCAAAAATGAAATATTATGAACAAAGAATTTTGTGATAATTTTGACACTGATAACGCAAGAACTCCCTATATTCCTTTATTAGTAAATAAAAATAGCTGTTTAACCTCTGTTGAATTTATTTTATCTAAAATAAATAAAAAAGTTCAAAAAACTGCCAAAAAAATGCTCAAAAACACCCAATGGAATACTTTTATTGTTTTATAGTAAAACTGCCAAAACAGTGGCTTTGCCTATGCAAATACTTTTTGAATACGTAATTATATGTTTATCATTGAGTATTCAAAAAGTATTTGCATAGGCAAAGCAACTGTTTTGGAAAAAAGCCCCTGTTTTACCCTTATTTAAAAAAGGTTTGTCAAGCTGCAAAAAAACTACAGGCCCATAAGTTTAACGTGCATAAGCTGCAAAGTATAAAAGTCAATCATAACCGATACCATCTTACGTTATCTTTATGACAATAAGCTTATATCTAAGCATCAGTTTGGTTTTTGGTCTAAACGTTAGGCCGGGCTTCAGGTGTTAACTACATTAAATGACTCGACAAAAACACTACAAGATAAAAAACAAATCGATGCAATATATATGGACTATCGTAAAGCTTTTGATAGCGTCCCACACAGTAAACTTATTTACAAACTTTCTTGTTGTTGTATCAAATAAGAACTCGCCTGGATTTTCCAATTTTTACGTGATTGAATGCAACATGTTATATTTATGATTGTATTTCCAAAAATCTTCCTGTTAAAAAGCGGAGTCCCTCAAGGGAGTTCTTTAGCGCCTCTTCTATTTCTTTTCTATATAAATGATTTGCCCAACTATGTGGGAGATGCGGCCTTTTTTAAAATGTTTGGAGATGACACAAAAGTTTTTTGTGCTTTTAAAACCGAGGAAAGTAGACTTAATTTTGAAAACTCTCTAAAACGCTTTTGTGACTGGTCCTCCAAATGGAAACTTTCAGTTGCCTTCAAAAAATGCCAAGTTTTGTATATGGGTCATAATAATTCTAAGCAGGATTACTATCTAAAAAATACAGCTCTCGATCATGTAAATTCTGTGAAAGATTTGGGCATCCGAATAGACTGCAATTTAAAATTTAGAAATCATTGTTCAGAAATTACCACAAAAGCTCTATCAAAAACGGCGCTTTTATTTCGCATATTTAAAACAAAATGCATAAATATATTAAAAAAGGCCTATATTTCATTCGTCCGTCTGTTAGTCGAGTATGAAGCGTTGGTATGGTCCCCATATCTTAAAAATATATAAGAATTGTTGAAAACTTGCAAAGAACTTTTACTCGATGTGTTTTTAAGAGATGGAATTTAAAATCGTAACCATACGAAAAAAGGTTAAGACTACTTGATTTTGAAAGCTTAGAGATTAAACGCCTACAAATGGTTTAGTTACCACATATAAAATATTAAACAATCTTGTGGAAATCGAAAAAAACGATTTTTTTACTTTGGACCTTTTATCAGAAACTAGAAATAACGGGAAAAAATTATTATTCACTAAAAAACTTTTACTCTATTATTATTTTTATGACTATCAATCAATTCTCTGTTGTCAGTTGTATTTATCTTCTGAAATTCAAGTCATTTAGATTTTATTTGGCCAAGTACTAATTTGTTTTAAATAATTTACCGCACAATTTGTCATATCACAAAATCGTGATTATCAATCAAATCTCCGTTGTCAGCTGTATCTATGTTCCAAATTTCAAGTCATATAGATTTTATTTAGCTGAGTTATAATTGATTTAAATAAAATTTGCATACATAATGATCGACCTCACAATTTGTCAGATCACAAAATCGTGACTATCAATCGATTCTCCGTTGTCAGTTGTATATATGTTCCAATTTTCAACTTATATAAAGTTGATTCGGCCGAGTTATATTTTTTCAAAAATTTGCATATACGCCATGATCGACCCACAATTTGACCGCACAAGAGCCAAAAAAAATCATCAATTCTGACGTAATAAAAAAATTTGCATGACGTAAAGTAGTATTTTGGAATTTTAACGAAAATTTATGTTGCGTTTTCATGGGTGTTTGGACCATTTTCTAATATTTTAAATCAAAATAAATTTAAAAGGTTTAAAACCAATCTTTTAAAGTTTATTATTCTTGTAAACGGGCTGCCAGCATACGGGCTTGGAATCCTTCCAAATTTCAAATTCGTCATTTTTGACAGCTTATTGTAAGCTTAATATTAGGTTTTTCACACAAACGATATATCAAAATTCGTATATGTGATAAATTTTACATTTTTGATGGTTTTGAAAAAAAAACATTTAAAAAAATTTTCGGCATTCGTGTTTGGCCCCCCTAGCCTCCGAGGGGTCAACCCCCAAAAAAAATTTTAGGTCAAAAGTAAGGAATAAAAATTAGCGGACATTTAATATATAACAATATGATCAATATCCTACACACTTCCAGCAGAAAGCAAAACAAAATAAATAATTCGGACAGTGTATTAGCGTGGCAAAAATTCAAGAAAAATCGCAAAAACCGCGCGCCTTCAACGCATTATAAAAAAAAAAATTGAGCGGGCCGATTTCGCTCAAACTTTCAGAAAAAACTCAGAAAATTATGTTTTAAAAGCATACCAAGCGGCCTTTTTTATCTCGTATTAATAAAAAATTTTTGTTTTTTTGGGACCAGGTTTTTTTTACCGCATCGGCTGTAGTGATGACGTTATCGAAAAACATTTTTTTCTAACCTTTTCAAAAAATTGCCAAGAGTCTAAGCTATGCTCCCATATATGTCCCGCACATATTCTAACCTCCTTTATATATAACATTTCAAAGTTCGAGTTTTCTCGCTAGTCCAAATCATTTTTGTATAGAATATAGTTTCTAAATTTAGCGGTGAAAAATCAATTATTTTTATTGATCACAACAAAAATATTAAAATTAAAGAATATTGTTAAAAAAACTAATTAGAAAAACCTTATCAATAAGATCTTTTTGATAACCGACTAACTTAGCTGGTATAGTTAACATGTCGTTAGTGGAGTGGCCCCTGATGGCATTTGGACTTGTTATTAATTTTTGATAATAAATTTGCGTTTATATTTACAAATCACTTCCGTCGTTTGGTATTTTTAGCGAAAGAGATCGAGGGGGTTTTTGTAGGGGAAACGCAATATCCCGACAAACACTGCACCAAAATTAAAGTAGCCACTTTTTTTGAGTGCATATTTGTAACCTATTGAGCCATTTTTCAAGTATAGAACTATAAAAAAACGCCATTTATAAGGGCCCATATCTCCTAAACCACTGGAGATATTTTGACTAAAAAATTTTTGTTGCCTATTGGGGGCAGGAATGAGGTGTTCACAAAAACCATCAAAATCAAGGACAAAAAGTTTAACTGTGTACCGCACCTTTAGGAAAATTAACGCAGAAAGGATATAAAACAGATTAGGTAGGACCCATTAACCCTGCTTGTCTCTAGAATTCTAGAATTCTCTAGAAATTTTTAAAAAAATGGCTCCACGGGTATGCCCTCAGAAATATTTAGGCATCTATAAAAAAAATATACATATATCAACTAAAAAATTATTTGTGCAAGCTTACTGTGTAAAACAAATCCTGATTCTTCTGTAGAAGGTACAATATCAAGATCATTGTCCGGCTCTCGCATGAACACACAATTAAGTGAATCTTGGAAATTCCAAACGGTGCAAACCAGGGAGTCTCGACATGATTCCGCACACGCTGTGGAATTTTCAGTTTGGAATTCTAGAAAAGATCTAAATCGGATGCGAATACCCCCATAAAATCGAGACAGCGGTCGTTCAGGTCCTAAAACAAAATATATTATTTGCACTTCGTTTTTATTCATTCCAAATTTAGTTTAACGTGAATTATAACGTTTTTTGTATGGTTAGTGTGCATGAAACTGTATTTGTTTGTTTGATTTCGAAAAAAATTCTCTTGTAGACTAGTTTTGAAAAGCTTCCTTTACTGTACGAAAGAGGGTACAAAAAGAAAAAAATAAAATTTAAAAAATATTGTAGTTTTCTTAGTTTTTTTTAGTTTAACCCTATACTTAATTAAAATTACTATTCGATGATGTGTTTTACTATGTTGAGATGTTTTAATATATCAGTTTGTGCTATGTAAATTTTGGTTTTTTAAATAAATATTACAATAGTTAGAAATCATTTGTTTTGTAAAAAGTTACTTTCACTTTTACTTAAAGTAATAGAAGTAACGGATTTTGGATTACTTTTACTTTTACTCGACTTTTGAAATTTCAATTACTTTTACTTTTACTCTTCCTCGACTTTTGAAGTTTTAAATACTTTTATTTTTACTCTTAAGGCTGGTTCATACTTTTGTAAAAACGTTCTTTGGACAAAGTCCAAAAGACGTTTTTACATACATTTGCATTTATACGCTGTATTTGTCCTTTGGGCTTTGTCCAAAGGACGTTTTTACATAAGTATGAACCAGCCTTTACTGGGATTTTGCACTGCAAATACTTAAATTAATTTAAGTAAAATTTAAGTAATTTCAATGGGTAGATTTTCTGTGGGCTTGTTATAAACTGAATGGCAGAAGATAATTTTTTCAGCCGTTAACACGCTAAAACCATTTAATCTGACCGAAAAACTTAATAAAATGATAATTTAAACATAAAATTAGCAAAAAAACTTTAGAACGGAGCTCTGGAGCTTTAAAACCCATGTTTTGCTTTGTTTTAAAATTACTTTTATTATACTTTTACTCTTACTTTTACTAAAAAAAATAGGTCTTACTTTTACTTTTATTTTACTTAAGGTAGAACTTCACAGTTTTGACCACTTGGACTACAAGTCGCATATCATTATAAATATTAATTTTTGGCCCATAAAAGTGGGGTGCTATAAAAAGTTAAAAATAACGAATCAATTTTTTTAATTTTCGTTTAATTTTCTTTTAATCGACGCCGAGAAACTACATTTTGAACCATTGCTTTAAAAACTCCTTTTAATTGACAATACCCGAGGACCCAATAGCCGAGTGGATAGTACGTTTCGCTCTGACCCTCGGATCCATGGGTTCGAGTTGTCGCTCGACCATATTTTTAACGCCGAAATTTTTTTTTTATTTTTTAGCTTTTTAATTTTAAAAAAATGTTTTATTATTTAAGATACGCTAAATAGAAAATGAAAAAAATAGAATATTTTTGGTAATAAACTTTATTAATGTTTTGTATTTTTGACATGTATTTTATTGATGTTATTTGATGATTGTGGACGATAACATTTTTTTACAGAAAAATGAATGTCAAAAATTGAATCAGCAGGTCAAACTACATATAGTAAGATGTAATTCAAAAAGATCTGTCGTCAAAAAAAACTGTGCATATTTTATTTTTTTATTAAATTAATCCAACAGGAGAAAATATTTACCCACCTCTCGAGTTGGATAAATTCTTATCCTTAAAACAATAGAAAAAATTTACTCTGGTTTTAACCTGGGTAAAATTGATTTTTCACTCGCATCCTTAAGCACGCTAAACAAAGTTATCCTGGGATAACTTTTAACCGCGCGTCAGAATGCGACCCCTGGGGTCTATTTCATAAAGATTTCTGTAATTGTAAATTAATAAACGCATTTAATTTCTTCTTATTTTATTAATTAAAAAATACGTACGTAACTGTGGAATTTATGAAATTTACAGAGATGTAATTTTTTAAATTCTAAACGCAATTTTATTAATATAATTTTTAATTAAAAATACAAAAGAAAAATATGCGTTTATTAATTTACAGCTGTAAATTAATTACATGCAGTTTTTATGAAATAGGCCCCTGGTTGTAAAACTATTTAAAATTTAAAAATTAATTTTAAAAAGTCTATTCCAAATTTTTAAATAAAAGCATTTTTTGCAATTGAAAAAAGTGGAAACCAAGCGCACCAGCAGCGCCGTACACCTCCGAACCAGAAAAAAACTCAAAATCCAAAAAAAATCTTTTACTTTTGTAATAATAAGAAGTATGAAGGGAAAAGATCAAGATTTTAAACTAACAAATATTTGAAATATTTGAAACCGTAAAATTAAAATGTAATATATAGTCACTGGCTGTTGCTCAATTTTCCTCCTACATGTGATTGGCACTATGGTTGAATTATATCTGGCTGACGCTGAAAATTAGAATGCAGACATGAGGGGACCAATTAAAATTGTGCGGTAATGACTGTTTTTTAAACAAATAAGAACGCTGAAATTTTTTAATTCCACTTTTTCACAAAATATACAAAAATTAACCAACTTTAGCCCTTAAAAAATTTGCATTTAGGTTCCAAACTAAATAATTTAATAAATAATTATTAAAATACAGTTTCTAATCTTTGTTATTAATCAGCTTTATTAAAAAATCTTGAATGTTTTTGTTGCTAAATAGTCGATTTAATACTGCAAATATCGAAGTCAGCTAGATTTTATTTGCCTATAGTTGTAATTGTATCCTCTTCCTACACCAGAAAACTTCCTACATCAGAACTTTATTTATTTCAATTTTTTAATAAATTAAAGTTATTTTCCCAATAAAACTAGTTTTTCGAATCTTATTTTTCAAGCAGCGATGACTTTTTGGTGTCATAACTATAAAACATTATCCTCAAAAACATTTAATGATTTTTTTCTCTATGTGAAAAATTTTCCAAGCAAATAAGACATAGCTGACCTCGATGATTTGCAGTATTGAATCGACTATTTATCAATTTGCTTTTAAGAAAACTAAGATTTTTTAATTTTTATTTTTTTATTTTTGTACCCTCTCTCGTGCAGTAAAATACGTTATTCAGAATTAGTCTATAGCGTCATAATCAAATTTTTAAGTCTGAACAACTTCTGTTTAAATGGAAGGATTTTGACCATCGTTTTTTTTATTTTTAAAAAAAATTTAAATAATTTTAAAAATTTAAAAATTTTTATTTTTAAATGTAAGATCCTTGTGCGTTTTTTTGTTTTGATAGAAGCTTTTTTGTTGGTAAATTTGGTGTGCGAAATTGTCGGCAGAATTTGACTATTGAGGCTGGTCCAATAAACACGTTTTTAATTTTCATTAAGCGCGCTAATTATGACTTTGCATATAAAACTCTTGACAATTTTTTAACTTTTTTTTATTCTTTTTCTTTTCTTGAGATATTCAATAAAATCTTTTTTTGAAGAAAATTGATATTTTAATAATTAATACTTTAATAACATTTGTTTTAAATTTAAACTAGCAAGGGATTGACTCTTAGCTAGAGGTTTACAAAAATCCGGGTTTACGTCTCAAGTAGAATAGAATAGATATTACGTAGAAAGTACTTTAGTCTTAGGTAGACTAGACATTACGTAGAGTCTTATGTAGACTAAACCAGACATGTTCTAGACCCCGACCAACGCTTTTCGTTGGCTTCTCTTAGCTACGTTGTCTTGATGTAGTTCACGGCATTGCCACATTTAATTTGTATGCAGAAGACTAATTATAAGTTATATCTGAATGACCGAATTAAGTTATATGTGAATCACCTACTAATTTTTGTATTGGGAAATGAGAGGACCGATTAAATTTGTGCACTTATGACGTGTTTTTTTTTAAAAGAAATCGGATATCAGAAAAAAATTTTTTAATTCCCCGCTTTTTCAGAAAGTATACAAAAATTGCACATTTTAAATTAAAAAAATTTGCATTTTAGTTCCAAATTAAATAGTTTGATAAATATGTAATTGTTAAAAATAAGGTATTGATTTAGTTCTTAGC
>JASAMX010030912.1:0-12820 GCA_030248175.1 Microlaimidae sp. YZB2_3 | reverse complement strand
GGTTCTCTATAAATACCAATGAATCTATCCCTTTGATAAACATTAAATTTTCTTTTTTTTAAAATCATTTGGGACAGTGGTTGTTTCAGTGAGCCATGTTTCACAAATAAAGCAGATATCAATATCACCTTAGGCACAGTCGTCTCCTGAAATCAGAACATCTAGCTCATCTAAGGAGTTAGCAAGGCTTCTTGTCATCATACACAAAATTTTTATACTAGGTATAAGTTTTAGTTTACTACAACAATGATAATTAAGTGGCACAATATCCTATTTTGAAACATTTAGGGGAGCCTTGAGAGTGATATCAAACAAAAAGGATCACCATCGGCGGATACAGAAGTGAAACCTTTTTGTTTCTGTTCTCTAAGCTCCCGAAGTTTGCCAAGCAACTCTTTTTGACAGACTCGCTGTTCCTCATTCAGTGACTGCCTTACATAAACTTTATCAAACTTAGTAACCCCCTTAGTCGTCCTCCTGAACGTACAGCTCTATTCTTAATATATTTATTTAATAGTCTAATTTTTAGGAGCCTTGGCCAATTAAAATAATTATTTAATAGTCTAATTTTTACCAGCTCTTCCGATACTAAAAATCTCAACTGGAGTGACCGCTCCCAAATCGCCACTATCAAGAGTTTTTAATAACTTGGTCACATTCTCTTTCTCCCTTTTATAGGATCGCTCTCCGATAGGCCAGAAACGACCAGCATTGTCTCGTGTTTTCTTTGGACTTCCATGCGTTTAAAATAACTATCCATCATTGGCAGTCGACGATTCAGCACCTTTTCACAGATGGATGCCACCAACTCAGTATTGACACCAGGAGCTCGTTCCTCTACCATCCTGGCGAACCTTTTCTCCAAATCCATTAACATTTTGCTGGAGGTCCGTATTCTCAGCTTCCAGTCTGGCAATTTGATCATCCTTTGTTTCTCTCGGCATGTTGCAGTGGATGCTTAGTTAATGGGGTATTATAATTTATATATATATATATATATATATATATATATATATATATATATATATATATATTATATTATATATAATATATAGGTAACAAACTTTCTATGAATTTCCAAGTTCAAAATCTGCAGCAAGATCTTGAAAAAATTGTTGAGTGGTCAAAAACCTGGCAACTAAACCTTGCAGAAGATAAGTGCGAAACTTTCATATTGGCGAGGGACTGTAACTAACTCCTGTTTGGCTATTAAAAATTTATCAAGTGAATAATAAAATTTTAAATCAAGCTTGGACAACAGTAAAAGATCTTAGGTATTTTTTTATATGCTTTGTAATTTAAAATTCTCAAAACACTGTTCAAAAATAGCAGAAAGTACTCTTCTAAGATCTGCCTTAATCTTTCGTACTTTCACAGCTAAATCAGTCAAAACTTAATGCAAGCATACAAGTCTTACATAAGGCCATTACTTGAGTATGGCAGTATAGTCTGGAATCCTTATTTAATCAAGGATTGCAACTTAATAGAAAAAGTGCAAAAATATTACACAAGAAGATTATTCAAGTGCTGTGGTCTTGGTACACTTAACTATGAAAATCAATTGAGCTTTTTCTAAATCTACGAAAAATCTCTGACAGAAGAAATGAAACCAATTTATGTGAAGTATATAAAATAGTCAATGGAAAATCTAGCCTCCTTGCAGAAAAACTTTTTTCTTTTAAAACTAACCCAACACGAGGTCATCCATTTAAACTACAAGTTGATGATAGCAGAATTGATGCAAGAAAATATTGTTTCCCTAATCGAGTAATTAGTAACTGGAACACTCTGAGTGCCTCCCAGGTTACCTCTAAATCGGTCAGTATATTTAGAAAATCGTTAAATTAGCTGCAACGTCATAATATTTGTAGTGATAAGCTCAAATTCCGCCCAGTTTTTCTAAATTAATCATTTTTATAAACTCTGTGCACAAGCAATAACATTTTGGTACAAAGTAATGACCTGCTCAGTATCAGTGCTGAAGTCAAAGCAAAGCTTCAGCCTTCTGAGCAGTTTTTAGCAATAATATCATAATTAACGCTTTCATGAAGAACTATGTTGCTTGAGGATCGCAAACATTACTTTTGTATCTTTTTGTAATTATTGATTTGGAATGTTTTTTTTAACAAAAAATAATAACCTCTTTATTTTTGGAGACATTTAAATCATGGGGTCTCCCAACAGTAATGCGTTTATTATTATTTTTATTGTCTTCTGATTATATTTTGTAACCATTTACTAATAGGTACTAGTTTTTATATATACTGTGGTGTTTGTGATAAAAAATTTATACTTAATATTGTGTTTGTATTTGATGTGTTCTTTTTGAAAACATTTTGCTAAAATAAATTTCTTTCTTTCTTTTCTTTCTTTAATTTAACGTAAGTGGGTAAAAACTTCAATGTAAGTGGGTAAAAACCGTAATCGTAACTACCAATTTATCGTAACTTTACAAATAGGTATATAACCTATTTGTAAAGTGACGATATTTTGCAGATTTTTGACAATGGTATGTAAATTTTAAGTTACTAGTCATATAAACTCCTAGGTCTCTAATTAAATCTGTTTTAGGCAGTTTTTTATTATTTAGGTAATAATCCATCTGGTTTTTATTATAAGCACAGTTAATGTGAAAAACTTCACACTTATTTTCTGACAAGTTAAGTTGCCATTTGCAAATTTAGGAATTCTATTCAGATCATCTTGTAATTTCATTCTATTGTCGTTTGATTCTGAGAAGCTAGTGTAGACCTTCGCATCATCTGCAAAGAGCCTAATTACAGAATATTTAACACAATATACAATATCATTAATGTATACGAAAAATAAGAATGGACAAAAACTGAACCCTGTGGTACCGAGCTTGTTCATTGATATGTTGATGAAACAGAATCATTTATGAGTTTCCCAGAATTTAAATGCTTCCAGCCCTTTTAAGAGTTTCCCAGAATTTCCATATTTGCTCAGTTTATACAAAAGCTTTTGTTGTGATGCAGTATCAAAAGCTTTTGCAAAGTCTAAGTAAATATTCATTGATTTTTTATCATTAATTGCTAAAGTCCAGTCATTGTAATAATTAGGAAGTTGAGCAACTGATGAGTTTTTATCTTTAAAACTATACTGAAGATGAGATAATATATTTACAAAAAAGATAGACAAAAAAGCTTAAACTTTACTATTTTTTCCATTATTTTACAAGAAAAACAAATGAGTGAAATTGGAAGATAGTTTTCTTTTTGACATTTAGAACATTTTTTATAAACTGGTGTAGCTAGAGCAATTTTCCATTCATATGGCAGTTCGCCTGTATTAAACGATTTTCGAAAGATTTTTAAAAGAGCTTTAGCAACAATTTTAGCTAAGCGTTTTAAGAAAAATGCAGGCATTCTATCAGGGGAGCGTGAAAATTTGTTAACTTTTTGACAAATTTTAAAACATCTTTTACTGGGAAATTTATATTTTCTAGTGTCTGAACAGTATTAAAACCAAAACTGGGCAAAATGTTATCATCCTTAGTAAAAACTGCGCTGTAATAATCTCCAAATATTTTTGCTATTTTTAAATCATCAGTTTCATAATTTTCATCTTCACGCAGAATTGGGGGAATAGAATCTTTAGATTTAATATTTTTATTGATATACTTAAAGAAATAACCAATATCATGAGATTTGAAAACATCCTTTACTAAGTCAGAATTAAACTTTTTAACAGTTTCTAAATATTTATTGGAAGTTTTTCTAAAATCCTCTTTAAAGTTCACATCTTTTGATCTGTACTTCCACAGTTTCCTTTTTTTGTTTTGAAGTTTGATAATAGTTTTGGGATAATGGAATTTCTTTTTAGTACATTTCATTATTTATTTACTAATGGCACATGTAAGTTATACACTCTGTCATTATATTTTTAAAACAATCTCAGTACTCTTGGACTGTAGTAAGATTAAAATTTGAATCCTAGTTCATAGAAGCAAGTAACATGGAATGAACTAGTGTTGTAAAAAGTTACTTTTAATTTTACTTAATCTAATAAAAGTAATGTAATGGATTTTGGATTACTTTTACTTTTACTTTTACTCAACTTTGAAATTTCAATTACCTTTACTCTTACTATTACTGGCCTTTTGAAATTACAATTACTTTACATCAAACTAGGATTTTTATCTTGCAAAAACATAAATTAATTTAAGTAAAATTTAAGTAGTACAATGATTCAGTTTCCTATGGGCTTGTTGGAAAACAAGTGGCAGAAAAAAGTTTTTTAAGCCGTAACACCCTAAACACCACGTAGACCAAAAACTTATTAAAACAAAAATTTATACTAATAATTAGCAATATTAAAAAATGTGAAAATAAAAAGGTGCATGCAAAAACAGTGGTAATTCTCTAAAAATACTTTCATTAAATACAAGATCTTTATTAAATTGTCTGAATGAGTTTGAGCTTCTAATTTCCGGTCATGATTTAAATTATGGATATTCTGATATTATTGTTGTTCAGGAGTCGTGGCTTAGTCAAGGTATACCTGACATTCTTATATTAAAAAATTCTAATTTTAACATATTAAGAAAATACAGGCTTGAAGGCGGGGTTGTAACTTTAATCAACAAAAACATAAATACTATGAAGTTCAAATTCATAAAAAATACAGTAACTTAGAAATTATAGTCAGTAATCTTATTGTTTCAAGCAGAAAAATTCGTCTGATATCCAAACATTAAGGCCGAAAAAGATTCTCTTTTGTTAGATTTAATTAAAACTTATGTAACTACTACTACAGATACTTCAATAGTAATAGGTGATTTAAACCTCCTTGGTATTAGGTGGGATTCAAACACTGTTATAAGTAATTCCCAAAATGAATTAAATACTACATTAAATTTCTAGGATTAGGCTTTTCCCGAACTGTTTCTGAACCTTCTCGTGGCAAAAATTATTTAGATGTTGTATTAACAAATGACCCAGAAATTTTAAATAAAGTTAAATTAGCAACCCAATTTTGGGAACTCAGATCAAGCTGTAATAGGTTGTAAAATTAACTTATGGTTATTAAATAAAAATGATTTTTATAAGACTGACCTTTTTGTACCTGACTATAAAAATGCTGATTATAAGTCTATTGTAGTGTTGTAAAAAGTAATGATTTTCGATTATTTTAAGTAAAAGTAAAAGTAACAGTCAAAATTTTATTTAAGTAAAGTAAAAGTAAAAATAAGACCTATTTTTTTAAGTAAAAGTAAGAGTAAAAGTATAATAAAAGTATTTTGAAACGTGGCAAAACGCCCGTTTGTGGAGCTCCAGAGCTCCGTCTCAAAGTTTTTTTGCTAATTATTAGTATAAATTTTTGTTTTAATAAGTTTTTGGTCTACGTGGTGTTTAGGGTGTTACGGCTTAAAAAACTTTTTTCTGCCACTTATTTTCCAACAAGCCCATAGGAAACTGAATCATTGAAATTACTTAAATTTTACTTAAATTAATTTATGTATTTGCTAGAAAAAATCCGAGTAAAAGTAAAAGTAATTGAAATTTCAAAAGTCGAGTAAGAGTAAAAGTAAAAGTAATTGAAATTTCAAAAGTTGAGTAAAAGTAAAAGTAAAAGTAATCCAAAATCCATTACATTACTTTTATTAGATTAAGTAAAATTAAAAGTAACTTTTTACAACACTAGTTCATTCCATGTTACTTGCTTCTATGAACTAGGATTCAAATTTTAATCTTACTACAGTCCAAGAGTACTGAGATTGTTTTAAAAATATAATGACAGAGTGTATAATCTTACATGTGCCATTAGTAAATAAATAATGAAATGTACTAAAAAGAAATTCCATTATCCCAAAACTATTATCAAACTTCAAAACAAAAAAAGGAAACTGTGGAAGTACAGATCAAAAGATGTGAACTTTAAAGAGGATTTTAGAAAAACTTCCAATAAATATTTAGAAACTGTTAAAAAGTTTAATTCTGACTTAGTAAAAGATGTTTTCAAATCTCATGATATTGGTTATTTCTTTAAGTATATCAATAAAAATATTAAATCTAAAGATTCTATTCCCCCAATTCTGCGTGAAGATGAAAATTATGAAACTGATGATTTAAAAATAGCAAAAATATTTGGAGATTATTACAGCGCAGTTTTTACTAAGGATGATAACATTTTGCCCAGTTTTGGTTTTAATACTGTTCAGACACTAGAAAATATAAATTTCCCAGTAAAAGATGTTTTAAAATTTGTCAAAAAGTTAACAAATTTTCACGCTCCCCTGATTGAATGCCTGCATTTTTCTTAAAACGCTTAGCTAAAATTGTTGCTAAAACTCTTTTAAAAATCTTCAAGAATCGTTTAATACAGGCGAACTGCCATATGAATGGAAAATTGCTCTAGCTACACCAGTTTATAAAAAGTGTTCTAAATGTCAAAAAGAAAACTATCTTCCAATTTCACTCATTTGTTTTTCTTGTATAATAATGGAAAAAATAGTAAAGTTTAAGCTTTTTTGTCTATCTTTTTTGTAAATATATTATCTCATCTTCAGTATAGTTTAAAAGATAAAAACTCATCAGTTGTTCAACTTCCTAATTATTACAATGACTGGACTTTAGCAATTAATGATAAAAAATCAATGAATATTTACTTAGACTTTGCAAAAGCTTTTGATACTGCATCACAACAAAAGCTTTTGTATAAACTGAGCAAATATGGAAATTCTGGGAAACTCTTAAAAGGGCTGGAAGCATTTAAATTCTGGGAAACTCATAAATGATTCTGTTTCATCAACATATCAATGAACAAGCTCGGTACCACAGGGTTCAGTTTTTGTCCATTCTTATGTTTGGTATACATTAATGATATTGTATATTGTGTTAAATATTCTGAAATTAGGCTCTTTGCAGATGATGCGAAGGTCTACACTAGCTTCTCAGAATCAAACGACAATAGAATGAAATTACAAGATGATCTGAATAGAATTCCTAAATTTGCAAATGGCAACTTAACTTGTCAGAAAATAAGTGTGAAGTTTTTCACATTAACTGTGCTTATAATAAAAACCAGATGGATTATTACCTAAATAATAAAAAACTGCCTAAAACAGATTTAATTAGAGACCTAGGAGTTTATATGACTAGTAACTTAAAATTTACATACCATTGTCAAAAATCTGCAAAATATCGTCACTTTACAAATGGGTTATATACCTATTTGTAAAGTTACGATAAATTGGTAGTTACGATTACGGTTTTTACCCACTTACATTGAAGTTTTTACCCACTTTCGTTAAATTAAAGAAAGAAAAGAAAGAAAGAAATTTATTTTAGCAAAATGTTTTCAAAAAGAACACATCAAATACAAACACAATATTAAGTATAAATTTTTTATCACAAACACCACAGTATATATAAAAACTAGTACCTATTAGTAAATGGTTACAAAATATAATCAGAAGACAATAAAAATAATAATAAACGCATTACTGTTGGGAGACCCCATGATTTAAATGTCTCCAAAAATAAAGAGGTTATTATTTTTTGTTAAAAAAAACATTCCAAATCAATAATTACAAAAAGATACAAAAGTAATGTTTGCGATCCTCAAGCAACATAGTTCTTCATGAAAGCGTTAATTATGATATTATTGCTAAAAACTGCTCAGAAGGCTGAAGCTTTGCTTTGACTTCAGCACTGATACTGAGCAGGTCATTACTTTGTACCAAAACGTTATTGCTTGTGCACAGAGTTTATAAAAATGATTAATTTAGAAAAACTGGGCGGAATTTGAGCTTGTCACTACAAATATTATGACGTTGCAGCTAATTTAACGATTTTCTAAATATACTGACCGATTTAGAGGTAACCTGGGAGGTACTCAGAGTGTTCCAGTTACTAATTACTCGATTAGGGAAACAATATTTTCTTGCATCAATTCTGCTATCATCAACTTGTAGTTTAAATGGATGACCTCGTGTTGGGTTAGTTTTAAAAGAAAAAAGTTTTTCTGCAAGGAGGCTAGATTTTCCATTGACTAGTTTATATACTTCACATAAATCGGTTTCATTTCTTCTGTCAGAGAGTTTTCAAGTTTTAGAAAAGCTAAACGATTTTCATAGTTAGTGTAACCAAGACCACAGCACTTGAATAATCTTCTTGTGTAATATTTTTGCACTTTTTCTATTAAGTTGCAATCCTTGATTAAATAAGGATTCCAGACTATACTGCCATACTCAAGTAATGGCCTTATGTAAGACTTGTATGCTTGCATTAAGTTTTGACTGATTTAGCTGTGAAAGTACGAAAGATTAAGGCAGATCTTAGAAGAGTACTTTCTGCTATTTTTTGACAGTGTTTTGAGAATTTTAAATTACAAGACATATAAATACCTAGATCTTTTACTGTTGTAGCTTGATTTAAAATTTTATTATTCACTTGATAATTATAGCCACAGGAGTTAGTTACAGTCCCAATATGAAAAGTTTCGCACTTATCTTCTGCAAGGTTTAGTTGCCAGGTTTTTGACCACTCAACAATTTTTTCAAGATCTTGCTGCAGATTTTGAACTTGGAAATTCATAGAAAGTTTGTTACCTATATATTATATATAATATAATATATATATATATATATATATATATATATATATATATATATATATATATATATATAAAATTATATACCCATTAACTAAGCATCCACTGCAACATGCCGAGAGAAACAAAGGATGATCAAATTGCCAGACTAGAAGCTGAGAATACGGACCTCCAGCAAAAGTTAATGGATTTGGAGAAAAGGTTCGCCAGGATGGTAGAGGAACGAGCTCCTGGTGTCAATACTGAGTTGGTGGCATCCATCTGTGAAAAGGTGCTGAATCGTCTACTGCCAATGATTGACAGTTATTTTAAGCGCATGGAGGTGCAAAGAGAACATGAGACAATGCTGGTCGTGTCTGGCCTATCGGAGAGCGATCCTATAAAAGGGAGAAAGAGAATGTGACCAAGTTATTAAAAACTCTTGATAGTGGCGATTTGGGAGCGGTCACTCCAGTTGAGATTTTTAGTATCGGAAGAGCTGGTAAAAATTAGACTATTAAATAATTATTTTAATTGGCCAAGGCTCCTAAAAATTAGACTATTAAATAAATATATTAGAAATAGAGCTGTACGTTCAGGAGGACGACTAAGGGGGGTTACTAAGTTTGATAAAGTTTATGTAAGGCAGTCACTGAATGAGGAACAGCGAGTCTGTCAAAAAGAGTTGCTTGGCAAACTTCGGGAGCTTAGAGAACAGAACAAAAAGGTTTCACTTCGGTATTCTGCTGATGGTGATCCTTTTTTGTTTGACATCACTCTCAAGGCTCCCCTAAATGTTTCAAAATAGGATATTGTGCGACTTAATTATCATTGTTGTAGTAAACTAAAACTTATACCTAGTATAAAAATTTTGTGTATGAATGCAAGAAGCCTTGCTAACTCCTTAGATGAGCTAGATGTTCTGATTTCAGGAGACGACTGTGCCTAAGGTGATATTGATATCTGCTTTATTTGTGAAACATGGCTCACTGAAACAACCACTGTCCAAATGATTTTAAAAAAAGAAAATTTAATGTTTATCGAAGGGATAGATTCATTGGTATTTATAGAGAACCTAGTACTAGCAAAGAAAAAGACAATGTAATATTTGAGCTAATCAGGAACTTAACAGAAAACTTTGTGGGAACCATTGTTTTTAGTGGAGATTTCAATCTGCCAGGGGTAGATTGGTCTTCAAATAAAATAATTTCAAACACGCAAAATGAAAATAATTGGTTTGAGTTTCTTATTGAGCTAGGTGTGTATCAGCTTGTTTCACAACCAACGCGTGGGAATAATTATCTGGATCTTTTGTTTACAAACGAGAAATTTTCAATAATGTCATTGTTGCGCCCAGTTTTTCACAATCAGAGCCCGTATTTACTAGACACCCTATGTACATAGTTGCACTATGCCGCATAGGCGCCCTACCGATAGTGCGAGTTATAGTGATACTATGAAATTCAATTTACTAGACACACTATAAGTACCCCTATAGATAGTGGCACTTAGTGTACCACTATAAGTTGCACTATGTTTGCTGTCAAAAAAATAAAGACATTTAAAGTTTTAAAATGGACTAATTACATAAAAAAATCAATCAAATTTTTGCAAAACATACTGTTTAACTCAATAAAGTATTCTATAATTTGTAAGACTACTAAAAACACTTTAAATTGATTTTGAAGTAATTTTGAAACTTAGGCAATTTTTTCTCTATAGTGCCACTTGCTGAGCCACTATGAGAACCACTATGCGCTCTAAAAAATCAATATTAAGATTCGGGCAAACCGCGCGTTCTTAAAATGGCGGCTTTTTACTGTCAAATTACAAAAATAATAAAATATCATTCTTGCAGTAAAAAGTATATATTTTAAGAATTACATAAAAGAAGCAAATTCATAATAAAAATTATGATTTTCTATTATTTAATAAAATTATTATGCGTTTGTTTTTTATCATTGCATATGTGTTAAAACCTTATTTGAACATATATATTTAAAAAAAGACTTACACAAAAATCATAGAAGACTAGCTCAATTATTGCATTTTTATCTATGATTATTCTATAGTGCTAGTCTTCGGCAGTCTGTTTCACCTAGCAAATATAGCTGAATAACTAGTGCACGATCGTCCTAGTGGGGCTAGTAAACTCAACAAGAAGTAGAAGTGCCACTGAAGAGCAATTTTATAGCGGAACTAAGCGGATAGGGCTCCTAGTAAATACGGGCTCAGCACCATGACACTACAGCCATTACATTGGAGAAGGGAGGGTATTGATTGTTTGTACTATTCATATTATTGATTGATTTGAGGAAGTTTTGCTGTAGAACGGCTGGGCAGCGTTACGTGCCAACAGATGCAAAAAAGCGCAGGGTGGTTATGAACGCAAAATGTTTAAAAAGCCATAACCACACCGAATTTGAAAAGCAAAAGGTTTTTTGAAAGCCAAAAATTAAAGTTTTTGAATAATAAACTAGGCCAACCTTAAAAATATAAAAGGCTAAATATACAAGTGCTGAAATTTTATGAAAAGCTTGCTATGGTGCATGATTTTATATAGCGCAAAAACTGTGAGTGCAAAATAAATTTACTAAATGAGTAAAACAAGCTGTTATCTATGCTTTTTACTCATGTTTATTAGTTAACCACCGTTATATATGAATTGGCTCACCTTCAAAAGAGTCCCGGCACAAAAGAGTCCTGAAAAAAATCGCAGCTGGCACAAAAGAGTCCTGGCACAAAAGAGTCCCGGCACAAAAGAGTCCTGGAAGAAAATGAGTTTATGTCGCCCCAAGAGCTGCTAGGGCTGAGGTGGGCCACAGAAGAGTCCTGGCATCAAATGGATTTTTAACAGTTGGGGTACAATGAGAAAGTGTACGGAGGTAAATAACAGAAAATATTAAACCCCATGCGCCTGTTAAGACACAAAAAAGTGGAGAAGAATCGAGAAGTGAAAAAAAAATAAATAAAGATGATAAATCAATAAAAATTTGTTTTAATTTTTTAAAGTGGCACAGTAAAAACTTATACTCTAGCCATGTTTAACAACACTTAACTGGTATTTAACTATTAATGTTTTCCGGAGGAAACAGAATTTTTTAAACTAAATTTTTTTCAACGTGTATTTAAACAATAAAATAGCCTAAAATGCTTATAGATATAAAATTAAAACATAATAAAACGAGTCTCTCCATCTACTTGAAATGGCTGGTGCCCCAGAAATTGATATTGAAGGGTAGAAAAATCACTTCTGTTAACTTTTTCCTTTTTTAAATCACCTATTTTTTTCTGCTTTAAAAGTGGAGTACTGCCACTTTAAAAGTAAAAAATCTGTTAAAAAACTAAACAAAAGATTTAAAAAACTATAAAGGTTACAATGGAAATTCAAATGTATTAAAAAATTTCACAATTATATTAGGAGGTTATGTTCGTTTCGTAATAGATTCATCAATTAATATTTATTTAATGGTATTATTCAATTTTTTTATTACAATTTACTTTTTTATTAAAATTTACTTTTTTTTATGTGTTTTTTACTATTATAAACTACTTTTAGGTATTTGTGGTATCCATTTTACGCCTTCATTGTAATATCAGTCATCATGCAAAATCTTTCTGTACATTAGGATGTCTGTAGTAATCTTGTATAATTTTTTTAAAAATGTTTTCTGACATATTTTTTTCATTTCTTTAGTTTAAAACGAATTATAAAACAAATTTGTGATTCTGTTGTTAAAAGTCCTTAAGATTTTAAAGGGTATTTAAAACCATATTGAGTGGGACACATCTGGTTGTCCTTAAGTTACGACCAAAACACTTATTTGATAAAAATTGTAATATTTTAACTATAGAATGAAAAAATTTATCCCAACTAAAATACTTATTTAGACATGATTTTGTTACTAGATTATGACAAAGAGCACTAGATCAATATTATGGTATTTATTACCCAAACACAAACACATGACATAACACAACACACACAGAAACCCAAACACATGTTTTTATTATTTTTTAAATACTTTACAGAACTTCGAGCGTATTATTAACTAAATAATAAAATTACTTAAAAACATAAATTTTTTACCGGCGTAATTCTTCACACAACCTCTTAAGAGGCTAATTAAAAAAACAAATAAAAAACTGGAAGACAGCTGAGGTCTGAACATTGTATCTGAGCTGTGAAAAATTGATTTTATGCCAGGACTCTTTTGTGCCGACTTCAGCGCTCGCAGCGCTTGGGCGCATGAATGCATTTTCTCCA
>JASAMX010030911.1:0-11473 GCA_030248175.1 Microlaimidae sp. YZB2_3 | reverse complement strand
TTCTGTATTTCTTCGTTCAGTTACGTATCTTTAAATCGTTTGACTCAATGCGGTATCTTACGAGAAGTAAAAATAACAGTCATTTTGAGTAACAACCAGTGCAGATTAGCTTAATCAGATCAAAATCACTGATAATATTGTAAGAAAACAGATGTGCCGGTGCCACTGTTTTGTCCACTAGTACTTTTTAACCTCTGCAGAGTAAATTACCAGGATTTGATTTCCTGAACAAAACTCGAAATTACATAAAAACAATTACAGAAAAGTGACTCAATTTTTTTAGTATGCACCAAAAACAACCTACTTTTAAAATTTTCAATTAAATATAAATTGTAATAAATCCACATAATTTACATAATAATTTTGAGTTCAGTGCTGCTTTTTGTTGAAATAAAAACTAATGTTGTGCACAAAAGTTACAGTTTACTCTCACTATGTTTTGTTAATGACACGACCGAAATTCATAGTATAAAATCAAAACGACTACACGAGAATTGGCGGACTTTATTGGGTTCTGTAAATGTTTTTTGTGTACGTTATTACAGGGTTTCCAGCGCTCAATGCGGAATGCTCTCCCTGACTTCCCTGACCAGTTTTTGAAAAGTTTAGGTATTCTCCCTGACTTTTTCCAGAGCTCTTCCTGATTTTTTCAAACTTTTTTACATAAACTACAAAATTGTTATACTCAATAACTCCTAAGCATTTAGTAAAATACTACAATTTTTAACGTTTTACAATAAAAATAACAAGAAAAGGACATGCAGGCTTTAGTTTTTTGGGGAATATACAAAATGCAGAATCTATACAAAATGTCAAGCTTTGCCGAGGGCGGACTACACTGCCCCACTACCAGTCCCAAGTATGAAAACAAAAGTTTAAAACTACCACCAGCAAACCTATTATGGAAACCCTGTTATACCAAACACAGGCCTAAAAAAACGTTTCGCGCTAATAATAACAAGGTGCCAATAAAATTTAAATTCATGATTTTTTTCGAAAGCAGTCATAGTAATTTATCCGATTTTATACGATTGGTCATATGAAAGGTTCATTGTATTTAAGAAGGTTAAATCGAATTTTAAAAAATGCAAAAAATTCCAAAAGTACGCAAAACTCATATTATCTATCTTGGAATTCTATTTACATGGGTTCTATGCTTCAAAACTGTTGTTTTTGAGAGCGTTACCGCAGTAGCAGTGTTAACCACTATTTTTGGACCTTTGTGTCGTATTCGTCAGTGGCGTGGCCAGGATTTCATTTGGGGGGCGGTCTGGAGGGGAGGGGGTAAATACTAACCCTAAAGATGGGTCTGGGGGGCGGCAGCCTCCCAGATATGGGGGACCTGGGGGACGAGAGCCCTCAGCGAGGTCAAGAGGCAGAGCCCCTTGTCGGGGGGGGGGGGGAATTTTTAATTTAAGGCGCTAAAATACACTAGAAATTTTAATTCCAGATGACACTTATTACAAAACATAAAGTTTTTTATACCTATTCATTTAAAACATGTGTTTAAAACATTAATAAAAGGATAATAGTATTTATAAGTTTAATTAAACATGTATGCCTTAACTACTATCCGGGATAATCGATTTGAAATTGAAAAACTAAGATAAAAACTACCCGCAAAAATTTTGGTTTTTTTTACTATTAATGTGCTTTTTTGACTATTAATTAAGGCATTAGTAAAGTTTTTGTATTAAAATTAAAGGAAAAATTTTTCCTCTCCCAAAATTTAAAAAACGTAAGGGTCTCCCCCTTACAAAAAAATCCGGCTTCGCCGGATTTTGGGGGGGGGGGCGCCCCCTCCCCTGGGTACGCCACTGGTACCCGTCGTCTTTCGTGGGGCGTATCGTTCCTTTCGCCCCCTGTGACCGTCATGTCGTGTCACGTTCCCAGTTAAGTGGGTTGCTGTTGCACATGGGGCACTTTACAGGATTCTGGTTGCTGATCAAATTATATTTTACTTTGTCATAACGATAGTTTGTTTTATTAATTAGATAAAATCTTACGAATGAAAATTATGTATTTTACTACACTACAATAATTGTATGAAAAACTTGCATCGTGTAGAAAATCAATTTTTATTCTAAATTCTTTTTATTCTTCATAGCAACAAGAAACTGTCACAAAATTGTACTCCAATTATTATTAAAAAAATAAATTCAGACCAAAACGCTTAAAAATAAAAAAGCCAAGCATAAAAAATAAACAAGACAGGAATATTAAATTTATCTTTAACAAAAAAATCATATTAAATAACAAAACTCATAACGAAATTTCATTTTTTAAGTTTAATATTTGATTATTGTTGTCCAAACCTTATTTACAAAATAATTTTTCTGTAACCAAGTTTCTAAAGACAAAAAATACACTAAGCATAAAAATATTATCAAAAACATATTAGCAATAATTAATTAATTTAATATTAAATTTATAATAAAATGATCACAGATACAAACAGCAATAACAAAGAATCTAATAATTTTATCAACATAAAATATTTTGTTTCATGTTTTCAACATAAATTATTTCATGTTTTTTTAATTAAGATAAGACACCTTTAAGCATATGAATACGTTATCTCGGAGTAAGGTTTAAACCCAGATTTAGGGAGCGGTTGAAATCCAAGAAACGTTTTTTTTCTTGCATAATATTATTATTTCTTTCTTGTATTCATTTAACCCATTACCGTTTTTCAGGTTTAATAAAACACAGATTAAAATCTTATTTTAGGTCAAAAACCCAATTGCGTTTTTAGACCTAAAATCATTATTTGAACCTAAATTTTTATGTTTCGAGATGTTAATAAAACCATCAAAAATTTTATTTAGTTTTGAAAAATTGCGGCGGGGGAGTGTTTACCGGTTAATCTATATTCCTCGTCTACTGGGAAATGCGTATGCGGCCATGGGAAGGGGAGGTAAGGACATACGTGGGCAGCGCATAGGGGTACGTAGGTGGACAACGGGGAGAGGAAGGGGAAGGAGGGGGTGGGCGGTTTTACCGCCCAAAAGACCCGCAACTGCCGACGTATTCCGCCTAAAATACATAGACAAGTTCATAGGTGGGCAGGGGCGTTGGGGGGCTATACCAAACAATGGCACGGGGGGGGGGGGGGGTTGGGGGAATTAACCCCCCCCCCCCCCAAATTCTGAGAACGGTTACCCCCCCCCCCCAATTTTGGAAAAAGGAAGAAAAAAGTCTTTAAAATGACTTCTAACTGCCTCCAAACGTAAGTTTTGAGGTCAAAATGAATGTTTTAAGCAATAAAAAGCTCAGAAATGCTATAAAAAGGGCTTTTTGACCTAAAATTAGCGGTTTTTACCTATTTTTCCTTCAAAATTGAAAAACGATATGGATAAAATGCACTCCAGAAAAAAAAACAATAAAAAAAATATGGGTATATTGCATTTCTCGGATTTTAACCCTCCCCCCCTAATTCAGGGTTTGACCCCCCCCCCCACTCCGGACCAACTTGCCCATGTATGGGTTATACCCCCCAAAAATCCCGATTATAGCCGGAACTCCCCCCCCCAAATTTGTGGGTACCCCGGACACCTCCCCCCTTTAAAATTTGGGGATCCCAGTACTAAAAACGCTAAAAATGGGGTATTTGAGGTCATAGATATTTGGGGGACAGAGGGGTCCACCCCCGGCCCTAGAGCCAAAATTTTGGACCCTTCTAGAAAAAATCCAGGGACCCCCTCCCCAAAATTCGAGAGCAGGCCGGACCGCTCTCGAATTTTGGGGAGGCTGACCCCCCTCCCCCCTCTCGACCAATTTGGAAGTATATTTTTTATTTACTGTCAAAAACACGGGTTTTTAGTTAAAAACAGTATTTAAATACATTTTTTGGGCCTAAATAGGCGGTTAGTACATAAAATTCAATATTAGACCTAAAACACTTAAATTATTGAGTCAAAAAATTTTGTTAAAAATTGAACCCCCCTGACCCCCCCCTAAATTTGAAATCTCGCACCCGGGGTCGACCCCTCCTTAAAGGCCAGGGGGGTCCGGACCCCTCCCCCCTAAAAAATTTTGGCCTTTTAACCAGGGGCATAGGTGGGCAGGGGGGGTTGGGGGGGTTATACCCCCCAAAATTTCGGATTTTGCTGACACCCCCCACCCCCTAAATTTGGGGTACCCGGGGACACCCCCCCAAATTCGCCTCCCGGAGAAAAATTTTTAAGTGTTATAAAACGACTAAAAAAAACTTTCCGCGCTTCGCGCGGGGAGTTAATTGTTAATTGATAAATTTATCTTAGTTTTTCAATTACAAATCAATTATCCCGGTCAGTAGTTAAAGTATACAGTTTAATAAAACTACTATAAACACTATTATCCTCTAATTACCGTTTTAAACGCATGTTTTAAATGTGTAGGTATAAGAAACCTTAAATTTTGTAATAAGTATCATCTGGAATTAAAATTTCAAGTGTATTTTAGCGCCTTAAATTAAAAATTTTCTCCCCCGGGGGCATTAGGGCTTAGGCTTGGGCTTAGACCCCCCTGAAAAGGGGCTCCGCCCCTTGACCCCGCTGGGGGCTCTCGCCCCCCAGACTCCCCATATCTGACGCATATCTCCCATATCTGACATAACTCCCCATATCTCGCCCTACTAACCCCTCCCTTCAGGGTTAGTAGGGCCCCCAGACAGCCCCCCCCAAATGAAATCCTGGGCACGCCACTGCCAAAGGGGGGGTCTGTCTAACCCCAAAGTTTTCCCTTTGCCGACCCAAAAGAGGTGTCTAGACCCCTCCCCTGGCTACGCCCATGTATGTATATAATCTTTAATTAAATATAAGATTATGGATTAAAAAGTTTGTGATACTTGACTTTATAATCAAGACAATTTATATTATTATTCTATTATTACGTAATTATTAAAAAAACTATGATTTCTAATCTAATTATAAGAATATATAAACACATTATTAATAAAAGAATTAAAAAATAAAATTTGTAAGTTGCAATAAGGTCTTATTTCAATTTTACACAGTTTTAAAGCATTTATAAGCTTTTTTTACGTTTTTTTACGCGTTTTAAACCCATTTTAAGGCAGCACGGAAATATTGGGTACACCCCCCTCAAATTTTGGGTCTTGCCGGACACCCCCCCCCCTAAAGTTTGACCCCTCCCCAAAATCCGAAGGCTGCCCACTTATGCCCAGGGGTGGACCCTACCCTAGCGGAGCCGACCAATTACATCTATGTTTGAAGTATACACCAATAAAAATTTTCGGGACATCCCCCCAAATTTCGGGGGTCAGGTATACCCCCCAAAATCCGGGAGGCTGCCCACCTAAGGACAAGTTAGGCCGAGTGCAGGATTAAACCTTGTTTTAGAGGGGGTTAAAGGTCAATCCAAGGAACACATTTTTACCATATTGTATTTTTAAGTGCTTTTTACTTTTTTATATATTAAAGATAAATAGGTAAAAAAAACGCTGAATTTCGGCCAGAAGCCCTTAGAGTTTTTTTGTTGCTTAAAACACTGATTTTCACGTCTTAAAACTAGGTTAGCATGTATTTAAAAATTATTTTCCCAAAATTGGGGGGAGTAGAGGGGTAAACTTTCTTCGCAGAATTTGGGAAGGGAGTTTACCCCCTATACCCCTCTGCTTTCCAAAATATCTGGAAGGCTCTTCACCTATGCGCCACCTCTGGTGAAGTTCGTGGTTAAATAGTTGTAACAATTTAAAGTTTAAGAAATTCGGAGACGAAGGTTATATTAATATTCATTTTGTTTTTGTTAATTCAAAATATTATAATAATATGCAATACCCTATGCAACTATAAAAGTTTGTAAGCTGTGAAAGTCCAAACACCCTAATAAGAGTTAAAGCATTTTAAAAATATTGCAGCTAAGATTTCCGTTTAAATCAGAATCATTATATTAACCGAAACTATCGAATCTCGTCTGCGTGTGGTTTCCGGTCAGTCGGTTCCTTCGTTTAAGGGCCTCACCTGGACCGTCTGGAAACGGAAACCTCTTGTATTTCTAAAGGAGATTAACCAGTACTAGGGGATCACGCAGAGTGTCAATCAAATACAACTGCAATTAAAGATGGCGTTAGTTTCTTTTTATTCTGGCGTTAGTTTTAATCATCTAACAATTGTTCTGGCATGGGTTCGGGTTGGTTTCTTTTTGAAACGGGATTTGCATTGGGCTCACGAATTTCAGCATTTCCTTTCTCTTCCCCGTTTTCCGAGTTTTGCCGTGATTCAGTTAATTTTTGAACACTTTCTTTGGAATTGGCTTCCTCCACCTAACAAATTGTAATATTATTTATCCAACATGCGTTCCCGTTCGAAATAATTCTATTTTTTTTATAATTTAAGAATCCTATTCTACCAGATTTATTTTAATTAAATCAGTTAGTAATAAAAAAAATTAATGTCAAAAGTTAAGTATTCTTTTTAGTTTTGCAAAAACATTAAAATAAATTAATTTTTTTAGTTTTGCAAAAACAACATTAAAATAAACTAAAAGTGTTGTCTCCCTACATGAGTAGAGGGGGGCAGGGTGGGGTCTACCCCGTTAGACTCGAAATTTCGGACACCCTTCCCCCAAAATTTTTAAATTTTGATACCCTGTCCCCTCTGGAATTCTAAATTGACCCCCCCCCCTGCCGAGCCAAATTTTGTATATGAATTTAGGTCACAATTTATTGTCACCAACACAATTTTGTAGTAAAAAACAGTACTTTTGTACTCTTTTTATACATAAATAGCATATTTAATTTTAGTATATAAAATTCTATAATAGTGCTAAAAAACTTAAATAAATGATTTAATGTGACTTTGTTTGAAACCCCCTCTGGATTTCAAACCGGTCTACCCCGGGTCGACCGCCCCTAAAAAGCTATGGGGGATACGGATCCCCCTCCTAGCTTTTAAAGGGTTATTTACCTAGGGTAGCCACCCCTAGCTTGCCGGTCCATGCTCATGTATGGTTGTCTTTTTAAAACGAGCCTAGTCTAGGCCAAGACTAATTTTGGTTTTAACTCGCTTAGGGGACGATATTCGGTCACATTTTTCATTATTTTCATTCGTCATTCGCGCACACTTACCAAAATAAATTAGTATTGAGAAGAGATTCCTAATTTTCAGCTAGGCGGATGGTTTCAAGTAAACTACTAATTTTAGAAAGAGTACCCCTAAAGTTCGAGATTTGGGGATATACTTCCTTTTAAAGCTGAGGGCCTTGTATTAAAAACGCTAAAAATAGAGTATTTGGAGTGTTCTTCAAAATTTTTGGGGCACGCCCTCTAAATCGGAGTCGGGTTTACTCTCACTTAAAAATGCAGAAGGCTGCCCAGCTATGCCTGCATCAAGAAATTGAGAATACCTGTCCTCCTTTGCCCATGCTAAGCGTAAATATGCGAGTTCCTGCCGTTGCACCAAACCCAACAGAGGCCGACTGTATAACATCCAAAGCCTCTTGCGACGACATAGCAGCAGACAACTCATTTACCATTTCCGGATCCAACTGTTCACCGTCCTAAAAAATGCCGCTAGTTTAAAATTGTTTTGAAATTATTTGTTGCATCCAAGATAAGCATCCTCCAAATCAGCCAACATAAAACGCTAGATACGAACGATCAAAAAAAAATAAAACCGCAAAGAAAAAACATGGCGGGTAGCACAACTTAGCGCACGTTGACAACCCCCACCTCATTCCTACCAAAAAAAATTAAACCGGCTTTAGCTACTTGCATATAAAATATTTAAAAAGCTGTCCTGGTTAGCGTTCTTTTAAAAAAAGGCTTACAAACATACAAAATGTGCAACAAATAAAACACTGTATTCTTTGAACGGATATTTTTCTTGGTGGTGTGCTTGAAATTCGCTGGGGTATGATTGTGAAAAAATTAAACCTTTTTTGATTAAAAAATGTTTTTAATTGTTTTCTGAAAAATGTTTTCAACTAAAAAAAGTGTTTTATTTACAACGGCAGACATTCAGTCACAAAGTTCCGTTCTTTGGTTTTAAACCCCATACAGAAAGGTAGTTAAATCCATTGCGCTAGTCCATCTTTTTTAAAAGAGGAAAAATTTTTATTTTCTATAATGAATTTAAAAAAAAAATTAAAATATTAGCTTTGAGTTTCAGATGTAAATGGGGGAGGGACTTGGTTATACGCCTAAAAATGCCAAAACTGGAAACACTCTCCTTCCTTTTTAAATCTTAGGAGTGGTCCCAGATTCCAGTACTAAAAACACTAAAAATACGATATTTAAGGCATAATTTATGGCATAGGTGAGAACGGTCCCGGCAGCCAGGGAGGGGGATGGTTATCTGGGGTAAATCGAATTTTGAATTCTAGGAGAAGGTCGCGGGGGGTCCGGACCATAGGTGGTTTTGGTCGGGTCCGCTAAGGGGGTCCACCCCGGGTGGAAGGCCAAAATTTTTTAGGGGAGAGGTCCAGGAGGGTCCGGACCCCCCTGAATTTTTAGGGGGAGGGTCGACCCCGGGTGCGGGATTTCAAATTTAGGAGGGTCAGGAGGGTCCAATTTTTTAACAAAATTTTTTTAACTCAATAATTTAAGTGTTTTTAGGTCTAATATTGAATTTTATTTATTAAAACCGCCTATTTAGACCTAAAAGTGTATTTAAACACTGTTTTTAACTAAAAAACCGTGTCTTTGACAGTAAATAAAAAAATATACTTCCAAATTGGTCGGGAGGGTGGGGGAGGGGGGTCAGCCTCGCTAGAGGGGGTCAGGCCGGACCGCTCTCGAGCTTCGGGGGGGGGAGAGGGGTGAGCTCTGGATTTTTTCTAGGGGGTTCCAAAATTTTGGCTCTAGGGGGGTCCAAAATTTTGGCTCTAGGGGGGTGCACCCCTCTGTCCCCCCCCAAAAAACCTCTATAGTCCAGACCCCCTACTTTTTAGGGGGGGTCAACCCGAGGTGCGAAATTTTGAAATCTAGAGGGTGGTCAGGTGGGGTCCAGTGTCCACAGCAAAACAGTTTTAAACCATAATAATTTTAATAATTGTTCTTTTTATAGGATAATACTACATTTTATTGAAAAAAGATATTCTGGTGTAAAAAGGGTGTAAAAACATGAATATGTGTTGAAAATTCAAGTTTTTGAAAGAAAATTCAGTATAAAAAAATACCTAAAATTTTCCTAAGAGGGGAGGATCAGATTTCAAATTCTAGAAGTTTGGAGACAAGATTGGTGTTGCATAGTTTATTATAGGCCGGTGTCAAGGGATATTCTTTCCCCCTAAAAATCCCCCCCGAAAAAACTATCCTGGTATATTCTTCCCCCTCCCCCGAAAAACTATCCCGGTATATTCTTTCCCCTCTCAGTAAATTCTCTACCTTGGGGACAGAATATACGGGAGGGACAAGAATATACCGGGATAGATTTTACCCATGCTTTTTAATTTTAAAATCATATAAACTTCGAATTTTTAAAAATAATTTGAATAGCTGTATCTTTATTAGCTCAAATACTAATTTTTGTGCAATCAATTCCGTAAAACATGTTTACTCACCATTTTAATTTTGTTTGTAATTTTCTATTTTAGCGTTATAATCAGGGGGAAAGTTTTTACCATTATATTTTTCCCCCTTTCAAAAATTTTCATAAAGTTTATAATATTAATTCTGCGCATTCTTTAAAAACACGTCATTAAATTAAAATGGTTATTTTGTTAGCACGATACTTTCATAAAATTATTGAGATAAAATCCATAAACTACTTTAACCATTTTAAACCTTAGTTTCCCTAAGCAGGCTAAGCAAAACCTTAAAATCAAGCTAAAATACATAACAAACGAAAAACAATATAAAAACGAGGGGGAAAGATTATGGTTTTTAAGCGGGATAGTTTTTCCGGGGGGAAAGAATTTACCGAGGGGGGAAGAATTAAACGGTGTTTTAGTCGGATAGTTTTTCCGGGGGAAAACTATCCCGGCTTTTTACCGGGAGGTCTTTCCAGGGAAAAAAAAGAAGAGGGGAAAAGAAATCCCGCGACATCGGATTATTGCTTTGCAGGTGGTGGTGAGTTTGTTTTTGTTGGTCTCAGCTGGTGCCAACCAGGGCTTGGATGATGTTGTTTCTTCTACTAGCTTTGCTGTTGATGTTTGTAGTGTGAGGACTGAAGTTGAGTTTGGAGTCAAAGGTGACGCCCAGGATTTTAGGGTTTTGTTCTAGAGGGAGTTGGCTGTTGTTGATTTTGACTTTGGGGTGGTAATTGAATTCATTTGAAGCTGGTAAGAGAAAGTTAAGTGTTGATTTTTCTTTGGAAACGATGAGATGATTTTGTTCTCGGAAGTGGTTTAGTTGATTGAGGTAGTTGGTTAGGTCTGTCTTCATTTTGGCTATTTTGGTTTCAGTGGTGAATAAGGTTGTGTCGTCAGCATATCGAGGGCGCTATGCAAGAACCTGCTAAGTCCAAAATTTTAGTTTCGAGAAAAATCGATTTAAAGCTTGAACCATCAATAAAAAAATCTTATCCTTAATTTAGAAAACTGATATTTACAGTATTTGTTGCCCATTGGTATTACTTTATGTACACAAAATTTCTAAGCTGTAATCACACTAGCTAATAAGATATAAGCCGCTAATGGACTTAGCATAATTTGGCACACCATATCTATGGACTTAGCACTGTAATATTCAATATCAATTTTTCTATAAAAGGCACATAAACATCAACTTTAGTAAAGTAATAACTGCCACATCAATTTTAATCATTTTTATCACTAGAAAAAGCATTTCTTTTTGCCTTATCAACTGTAACCTAATGCTTTTCCATTTCTACTGCATAGTTACTGTACTATTTCACTTATAACCATAAAAGCCTTGTTAACGAAATTTACAGTAAATTTTACTTTATTTTATCACTGTCAGCTACCCTTATCGTCAGTTTGGAAAGATATATCGTCAAATTTAGAATATTTTAGGTGATATATAGCTTGGATTATTTGGACACTTTAGTGCACTGTTATGGCATTTCTTGTGCACCTTTGGCTTGGTTTTGTAATACTCAATGATGAAATTTATTTTATTTTCTGCTTTTTTTTTTATTCACTAATTTTTGTGCAACTGGTTGCTTATTTTTTATTGCACAGACCTACTCTATGTTAATGCTTTTACTATTTGCTTGTTATTTCTGATAATCAACTATATTTGATGCCTAAACTGAAGCCCTAATACTTTCTGTTTGTCATTCTTGGCGCGTTAGCTCTTATTTTATTACTTTTTTTTCTATTCACAAAATTTTAGAATTGCGCGCTTATATTTTTTTATTTGCTTATTTGTGTGCTGTATAAATCCATAATATAAAATATAGGAACAAAAACAATGTGCCACTTGACAGAAATCTGTTCAAGGGACATTCAAATGACCCAGATTATTTAAATATCTCAGTTTTCTGGGAAACATTTGCTGTGTAGTACTGCTCAGTTTTTGATTAGTGGATTAGTGATTAATTAATGATTAATGATTAATTAATTAATG
>JASAMX010030910.1:0-30117 GCA_030248175.1 Microlaimidae sp. YZB2_3 | reverse complement strand
AACCAAACTATTATTTTTTATTAAAAATTGAAATAAAATTTGTGAAATTTAATCATTTAATTTAAATTTAATCATTTAATCATTTTTTACGTTTTTGATAGATGAGCAATGAATGATTTATGAATAAGACTTAATTTCAAATAAAATTTGTTATTATTCAATTGAGATATTTTTTGTCGCTGGATTATTTGATTTTGTGCTAGGAGTAGTATTGATTAAAATAAATTGTGGGAAAAACCGCTACTTCCCTTTGTTGTGGGCCGTCCGATATTATCTTTAGATCAGTAAATACAGCCCCAGCAGAAATAAAGGTAGTTTTCAGACGCTTTGTGCATAAGCGTATTGACGTTATGGTAATGAGGTCCATAAGAAAAGGAAAATAAGATATATTTGTTAAGTGGACTATAGGGATGTTTTGGTGGCTCACTTGTTTATATAATATACATATTCATATATATTTTTTTCAAATGTGCAACATAAATTTTATTTTACAGGTTAAACACTTTGTGTTTGAAGGTTTTTTTATGTTTTACAAGCAATGTTTTAAATTCTTCGTGTAGGGAAAACAGCAACAGCCTTATATCGCATATGCGCATGGCGCGCATATGCGCGTAGATGAGGCTCTTGGCTATATTCAAAATGCAAAGCTCTTATTCGCGCGGAGAAGCGCATAACGGCTATTTCCTGCATCTGAAAAAACACCTTTATATCTGCCGGGATTGTAAGTGAGTAAGTAAGTAAGTGAGTAACTTCTTTGACGCTTTCTTTTATTTTGAATAACTCAGCCAAATCAACTTTATATAAGTAGAAATTTGAAACATATACAAAAACATTTGAATATATACAACTTACAACGCAGAATTGATTGACAATCACAATTTTGTGATCGGTCCATCATCATGTGTATGCACATTTTATTTAAAACAATTATAACTCAGCCTAATAAACTTTATATAAGTTAAAATTTTGAACATATATACAACTGACAACGCAAAATCGACTAATAATCACGATTGTGATTTGACACATTGTGCGGTTTTTCATGACGTGTATGCAAGTTTTATTTAAAACAATTATAACTCAGCCAAATCAACTTTAAAAGTTGAAATTTGGACATATTTACAACTGACAATGCAAACTTGATTGATAATTATAATTTTGTGATCTGATAAATTGGGTGGTCAATCATAGCTTATATGCAAATTTTATTTAAAAGAATTATAATTTGGCCAAATCAACTCTATATAAGTTGAAATTTACAACATATATATAACTGACATTGCAGCATCGATTAATAATCAAGATTTTGTGATCTGATAAATTGTGCTGTGAATCATGATGTATATGCAAATTTTATTTAAAACAATTATAACTCAGCGAATCAACTCTGTATAAGTTGAAATTTATAATATATATACAACTGACAACGCAGAATCGACTAATGATCACGATTTTGTGATCTAATAAATTGTGCGGTCGATCATGACTTATATGCTAATTTTATTTAAAGCAATTATAACTCAGCGGAATTATCTCCATATAAGTTTAAATTTGGAATATAGAAACAACCGACAACACAGAATCGCCTGATAATCACGATTTTGTGATCTGACAAATTGTGCGGTTGATCACAATGTATATGCAAATTTTATTTAAAACAATTATAACTTGGCTGAATCACTCTATATAAGTTGAAATTTAAAACATATATACAACTGACAACGCCAAATTAAATGAAAATCATAATTTTGTGATCTGACAAATTGTGCCGTTGATCATGATGTATATGCAATTTTTTTTTAAAACAATTATAAGTCGGCTATATCAACTTTATATAAGTTGAAACTTGAAACATGTTTCAACATGTTTCTACTTGTTGAAATTACTTAATTTTTTCTTAAATTAATTTAAGTATTTGTAAAAAAAATTGATTAAGAGTAAAAGTAAATGAATTATAACCCTTTGGAATTTAGTCCGCTGCAAATCCGCAGAAGGGATTCCACGCCACTGCTGCTCAATGTTAAATTTCATTAACGATCGTCGATAGCAACATAGCTGCTACATTATTTCTTCTGTAGTTGTATTGCTATTATTTTATTTGTCAATTTATTAATTAGCTTTGATAGTTAGTTATCACCATTCTAATATGCTTATTATTTTAAATAACAGATTTGCTTTAAAATAAACCTTTTAGTAATTTAATAGTACATAATTTACTGATTTCTTAATTCAATGTATATTCCTGGTATGTTTTAGTGATTATAAATAAACTGCAAAGCTTTGAATTAAAAAATAGTGCTATTGAATAGCTGTTACTTAAATGCCTGATCATATTCTTCCAGACCGAAATAAAACGGCTGATTATAGTTTAACAAACTTGGCAGACTGTATCTTGCCAAGTTACGTCAAACTTTCGCCAATTGGGCAGAATAATTAGCCGCCGCAAAATAGGCATAAATTTCTGCCATTTTGGCAAAATAATCTCCAAGAGTTGGCAAACTGCAATTAAGAGAGTAAGAAATCAGTTGTAACAAATACACAAAAAGTCACGTGCGTTAGAAATGTTACCGTATAACTGGAAACTTTCTTGGGCCATATGTTTTTAATAAATCTCAAGAAATTACAAAAAGTAGTGCAAAATCACAAAAAACAATTTCATTGCAAAAATTCATGTGACATGATTTTATGATTTTTCGATAAAAAAACAAGTTAGCTGATTAAAATAACAAAAACTAACAACTTAAAACAAGCTAGAAAGCAAACATAGTCGCTTGTAATCGCAATAATTTAATTATTTTACCTTTTATTTTAAAAAAGTATTTTTTAATTCACCAAAAGTTGTAATGAAGCTTTAAAAATGTTCTAAAAATATAAAATAAAAAGGTGCGTTTTAACCCATCGTGTATGATTTTCCATACAAGTGGAAGAAGCTAGTGTTATGTCTCTAGCGACATCATCATTGAAAAATGTAGAGCTTCTGGTCTATTTTCTATGGGAAATTGGCTGGAATGGCCGCTCAGTATAGGAAAATTAAACTCGCTAGATTTTCCTGCGGGTGATAAGCCTGCAAGCGATCAGCTCTGTGCTTTAACTTAACTGTGCAAAAAATGATATGAGTGTTTTTTTTATTAAAAAAAGTTTTCTTGCGGCTCTTTATGATTTTCCATATAAGTGGAAAAAGGCCTTGAAGCTAGTGTTATGTGTGCAGCGACATGATGATTTTTAAAAAACCCTTGACCTTCTGGCCTATTTTTGAAGGTAAAGTGGCTGTAGTAGCCGCTTACTATAGGAAAATTAAACCCGCTAAAATTTTTTGCGGGTCATAAGCGTTCAAGTAATCAGCTCTACGTTTCATATTTACTGTGCAAAAAATGATATGAGTGAGTTTTTTACTTTTAATAAAAAATTTTGATTTTCCATACCAGTGGAAGGAGGCCCCAAAGCTAGTGTTACGTCTCTAGTGACGTGATCGTTTTCAGAAACCCCTTGAGCTTCTGGCCTATTTTTAGAGGTGGGGTGGCTTGAGTGGCCGCTCAGTATAGGACAATTAAACTCGTTAAAATTTTTGTGATCTACTCATGTGACCTACTCGTTTTTTAACCTACTCATGTGCAGACACACAAATTTTTTTCACTAAGCTTGTAAACACTACATGTGAAAATAATGACGTGTAAGTTTGCAGTTGCGTGTAGGCTTAAATTCTTAATTTGGACATGATTCATAGGAAACAACACCAAATTAGATATTTAAAGCCAGAATACTAACATCAACTTGTAGGAGTTTTTTTATTTTATAAAAGGCAACTCGTTTCAGATAAACATCTTGAGGCCGCATATTTGCGTTCCGCTGGGTGTAGCAGCAAAAATAGCGTGTGTGTTTTTTGCTTTGAAAAATCACTGTTGTGATGATTTTCCATACAAGTGGAAGAATGCCCCGAAACTAGTGTTATGTCTCTAGCGACATGATCAGTTTTAGAAACTTGTTGAGCTTCTGGCCTATTTTTGGTGGTAGAGTGGCTGGAGTGGACGTTCAGTAAAGGAAAATTAAACTTGCTAAACTTTCCTGCGGTTCATAAGTGGTAAAGTGATCAGCTCTACGCTTTGACTTTACTTTGCAAAAATGATATAAGAGTGTTTTTCAGTTTTAATAAAAAGTTTTCTTGGGGCTTATTATGATTTAAGGGGAAGAAGGCCCCGAAGCTAGTGTTATGTCTCTAGCAACATAATCATTTTTAAAATATTGTTGAGCTTCCGGTCTATTTTTGAAAGTAGAGTGGCTAGAGTGGCCGCTATGTATAGGAAAATTAAAACCGCTAAAATTTTCTTGTGGGTTATAAGCGTACAAGCAATCAGCTCTACGCTTTATCTTTACCGTGCAAAAAATGATATGAGAGCATATTTCACTTTTAATAAAAAAGTTTTACTGTGACACGTAATAGGTTTTAGAAAAGCTTTAGTGAGTGACGTGCTAAGAACATGTGCAGACAAGACACAAAAAATTTTTTTTGCCTCTAAGTGTGTAAATATAATGTGTAAAATAGATGTGTATATTTGCAGTTGTAGGTACATCTACTCCTAAGAGTTTTTTTAATTTTTTTATAAATGGCAAGGCGATTCAGATAAACCTCTTCAGGCCAAATATTAGTGTTCCGCTAAGTGTAGCAGCAAATATAGTGTAAGTGTGTGTGTTTTGCTTTAAAAAAACCACTGTGTTGAATATAACACTAACATTCATTGAGAATATTAAACTTAGTGGATTGTATGCAAATGAACAACTTTATTGTGGTTATAGGGCGTCGTCGCGCGTTGCTATGGTGCCGGTAGGTAGATCATGTTAAATGAAAATTCCGAATTTATTGATTGGGTCGTTTGTCCAACGCGATCAATAAATACACTATACATGTTTAGTGCGCTTAATTAGAAAAGCGACAGTAAATTGCTTAAAATAAAATGACGATAAGCGCGGAGCATTACTGCATGTAAGGGACAAGCACAGTAAGTGTTCATAAGTAAGTAAGTAAGTACTGACTTTTTGTGAAATTTGAATGGATAACACACTGTTAGGGAATGTATGTGCGTAATGCGTGCATGAGAGTAACTATTGACCAGCTCAACCAGTGGAGGCTAACTGGGGCTGGCAATAAGCTACTATGTAAGTTCGATCAGGATTTGGGAACTGCCTCAAGAGAACTGGGAAAGCAACAAGTTACCTAGCTCGACCAGTGAAGCTAACTAGGAGAGCAACGAGTCACAAGAATCCACCAGTAGTGGAGGATGCTTCTGTGTATGTTTTTAAATTTATTGAGTAAGTAGTAACTGTTATCTTTTCTGACTGATTGTCAGTCGTGTGTTTTTTACTTTCTTGGCGATTCATACTTTCAAATCGCAATTTTAAAAGTATAAAAGGTTTTTAGTTGGATAATAAAAGCTTTCTCTGCAAGGAAGAAAATATTTTTTGGATAAAAGATTTTCTCTGTAGAAGAGAAAATAAATTTTTGTTTTGGTTAACAAAGATTTATTTCCGTAAAGAAGAAGTTTTAAAAAAAAAAACTTTTGATAAAGCTCAAAAGATGAGAAAATGATGATTTTCCATACTAGTGGAAGAAGGCCCCGAAGCTAGTGAGTGTTATGTCGCTAGCGACGTGACATTTTCAGAAACCGGTTGAGCTTTTAGAAACTTGTTGAGCTTCTGGCCTATTTTTGGAGGTGGAGTAGCTAGAGTGGCCGCTCAGTAGTTTTCCACACTAGTGGATAAAGGTCCCAGAGCTAGTGCCATGCTTAGGTTCCACAAAAGTAACAAGGAATATTTTTAAGTTTAACCTTAAACGAGTACTCCAACCTTGAAAAAGGTAGCTGTGTATGGTTGCATTAGGACTTTGTGTAAATTTTTGTCTTTTGCGTATTATGTTCAAGAATAAAAACAAAAGTAAAACAAAAACGTCGCAATATACGTTCAGACTTGAATTTTTTGGTATGCACTTAAAAACATGCTTTATTACCACAAGTGCTTGAAATGCTTAAGTTTTTGAAGTTCTCAAGTTACGCAAATCTCATATGAGCATGAAGTTTTGAAATAAATAATAGTAAAAAATAAAAAAAAATTTACAGTCATCCAAATAGCACACCCTCAGTTTTTGGCATGATCCGATAACCCTGAGACATTTCCGACCAAACAGTGAAATAACGTGAACATTCGGATGTAAAAACCCAAGCCGTTTAGCATCATATATTAAATTTTAAGGAATTATATGTTTTGCTTTATATAAACACTACAATTTTTATTTGTACAAAACTTTTTGATCTCAAAATAATTGCGACCGACCCAGTGCATTTTCAAGCAGCAGCAGCATTTCCGTTTTTACAATCCTTATGGATAATAAGGCAATATGCAATGAAATTGCCCTTGTTGATGGCTTTGGTTATCCAACAAAGTACCTGCACTAACACTGTAAAAAATTGTGTGATAAATATGGTAAACAGATATCTTCTAAATTTGTATGAGTGAATTTTGGTTGGTATCAGTGATACCGCTTTTGTCTAAGGGCAAAATGTCCTCGGCTGGCTTAAATGTGCCTGGCTGGGCACTAGGACAATACTTTTTCCTTGAAAATTTGAGGAGCACCGGTCACTCATTTCACTGTTTTGGTGGCGGTAATACCATTTTAGATGCATATTGCCTTTTTTAACGTTTTTTAACGTATTTAAAATAACTCTATACTCGTTAAAAAAACTCTATACTCACAAAAATTAGTTCACCCTAAGCTGAATCTTCAAACAATTTTATGGTGATAAAACTTCGGCCGTTTTAATTTTTAATCTCTACGTGAACTTAAGTAGGCAACATAAGCTAACAAGTTATCACACCGCCAAAATAATTTGTAAAAAAATACTTTATTTGAGTTAAACTAGTCATGAATCAAAAAATAATATAAAAATATTATACTATAACCCTAATATAATATGAAGACTGGTTTACTGACAAAAAAGTCAAAAACAAACCAGCCATTAAATACTGAGATTTCCTTAGGAAGTTTGACTGATTTTTGTTTGACTGACTGTTTGTAATTTAACTAACTGTTTGTAACACTTATATTATTAAATTATTATTTTTTAAATCTATAAAACTGTCATCGTTCAAATTAGCAAAAGGCATAAATTTCATTTTTCTACATATTTTTTTAATAATTCCTTCTGTTTATACATAACCTTGTAAACCGTATTTCCTGGTATTTTTTTATAGCTAAAGCGGGCCGGCGATGGATATTCCATATTGCCGCCTAATACCTTATATCAGCACCCTTGTTAATGTAGAATTTTAGTCAAAGGCCCCACCCCTATCAGGGGATTTTAGGAAGCAGATGTGTGTTTTACATTTTTGTGTGAGAATAATATATAATAATAATAATATTGAAAAAGAAATAACCAAAAAAACCAAATTGTAAACTAAGCCTAACTGAATAATAATAATGATAGTTAGATAGCATAAAAGGATTAAAGAAATAGAGGCAAAATGACATAAATATAATTGTAAGTTGAGAGTAACATGATCTACCAAATGTAAAAGCACAATTTATTTTTCCTATCTCACATTTAGTCCCTAGGCCTACGTTTAGTCGGAATTCACCTTACCGTGGGAGGAATGCTTATCTTTTGGTTGCACAACAATGTATGAAAATATAGGTTTTACCCTCCGGTTGTGGGCTAGACCGCAATGGCCACATGGTAAGGGCCTGAGCCCCCTCAGACGCGGCAAGTCACTATGCACACAACACATGGTGTGGCAATTACCTCACCAAGGTGGCAATGGCGATTTTTATAAACCAAACCAACCACGCCCTCCAAAGTGGCATAATCTCCATTGTAGGTTATTGAGGGGGTCCTGGTATTTTAATTTTATGCTTTAAATTGTGTTACAATGTTTTGTTTATCTGTAAAATTTACACACTATTTGTGTAATTAAAGATGTATACAGTTAATTTAAAAAGAAAAACCTATTTGTTTATATTTGCCGCTTTGTAATATAACATTGATGTCTGTGGTTTTCTGTCGGTTTTGTTTCTATTTTAACTGTAAAAACCTCCAAGGTTTTTTAACTTTAAAGACCTTGAAATTTTGGCTCATATGAGCTACAAAATCACCGGTAAAGTGCCGTGTTACAACTCCGCATTTCTGTATTTATTTAACGTGGTGCATTTATTACGCCAAAATTTTACTATATTGCATGTGTACATATTGCTTTTATTCAAATAAACCCACATATATGCGCGTTAATTTTTACAATCTTGTACCAAAAATCACATAAAACATTGTATACTACCCACTTAACTTAAACTTAATTGCTAACATATTAAGCCATATAAAGGCAAAAAAGCAATAATCAAAATTAAAATGCCCTATCACTAGATAAATTTAATATAATACTCAAAACTAGGCCTGGTTTGCCCTGATTATTTATATACTTTCTGTTTATACTTAAGGTTTTTACCCACTACGTTAAAGTCCATTCAGAAAGAAGATTGAGAGCATCCACTGCAACATGCCGAGAGAAATAAAGGATGATCAAATTGCCAGACTGGAAGCAGAGAATGCGGACCTACAGCAGAAGTTGGCAGATTTGGAGAAAAGATTCGCCAGGATGGAGGAAAACAAGTTCCTAGTGTCAATACCGACTTGATGGCTTCTGTCTGTGAAAGAGTATTGCAATGTCTGCTCCCGATGATTGACTGTTATTTTAAGAGCATGGAGGTGCGAAGAGAACATGAGCCAATGCTGGTTGTATCTGGCCTTCTGGAGAGTGATTCCTATGAAATGGAAAGAGTAAATGTGGCCAAGTTATTTAAGACGCTGGATAGTGGCAATTTGGGAGAGGTCACTCAGCAGAATATAGTTGAGTTTTTTCGAATTGGAAAAGCTGGTGACCGGCCCAGGCTCCTGAAAATAAAAGTTATTAATAAGTACATCAGAAATAGAGCTATACGTTCAGGAGGATGACTAAGGGGGGACACTAAATTCGATAAAGTTTAATGAGCTTGATGTTCTGATTTCTTGAGATGAGCTTATCTATTGAAATGCTCACATGAGCTGATTATTTATAGAACAGACTGAATTTACTGGATAAAAATAAAATATAAAATTATACAACAAACAAGAATTTGATGTATTACCACTGTAATCAATATATCTAACTACAAAAACGTTAAAATCGTCTGTTTTATTGTATACTTGGGTTTTAAGTTTTCCTTCAATTATTTTCAAGTTAATATCCAAATAAGCACATTGATTGTGATTGACTTTTGTTTTACTAAGCGGTAACTGTACTGGATATATTGTTTTGCAAATTTCCATAAATTCTGGAACATTTATTGCACATAAATCATTTATATATCCCCATACATATTTAAACTTTCTGGTGAGAGCTATTTTTTTGGTGTCTTCATAAATTTATATTCCAACATTGACAAAGTCAGATCAGCTATTAATGGACTGCAATTTGTTCCCATGGGTATTCCGCTATTTTGTTTAAAAATAAACCCTGCAAATTTAACATAAGCACTGTCTATAACAAATTCAATTAACGATTTTATTTCCGATTTATTGTAAGTGATTAAGTTTTCTGAGACTTCATTGGAAAAACAACATTTTTTTGTTACAGAATTTATAATCAAATACCATTTTCCAGAGTTTTTAAACAGTAAGTCAATGAGCATGAATATGTTTTCTTTAATGACATTGTGAGGTAAACTGGTATATAATGTACTAAAGTCTGCTGTTATAAATTCTTTAACTGTTTTGATAGGTTTTTCAAAATTTCAAATTTAAATTCAAATTCAAAATTCAAAATTCAAAATTCAAATTCAAAATTTCAAATTCAAAATTTCAAAATTTATTTTTCAAAATGTTTTTGCAACTGTTTTAAAATTGTTCCAGCTGTTATACTACATAATTTTGTACTACATTGTCGAGATAGAGCAATAAATCTATATTTGTAAGGAATTTTATGTAGCTTTGCAGTTGCAAATAATACTGGAAGTCTTTTGTCTTCTTCTTCAACAGTAAGTCCAAATTTATTTGCTTCTCTTACATGGTTTTGGATTACAAGGTTTTCTTCTGACTGATCATTATATGCATAAACATTATTTGCTGTAATATTTAAGGATCCATTTAAGTTACATACATCTTCATTTCTTTTTGTATATCTTTTCTTTATTTTTTGTAAAAAGTCATCACATGCATTCGTTGCTGACGATTTAACATCATTCCAATTAATTATCTTTTCATTTCGATGGTTTGCACCTTTTTAAGTATATTTGTTGATTTATCTTCAATAATATTTAAGTTTCCAGTAACAATATGCCCAGCTGGCTTGTAAAAATAAGGTGAATTTATACATAAGTAATTTGAATGTAAAACAATGATGCAATTTTTTTTTTGTTAGATTTTTTAGTTTTTTAGTATACGAAGCATACTTTATAAATTTTTTAGTTCATGTTTATATGTGACTATTACTCTTCTCATTCTGGTTAAGTCTACATTTAATTTTCATAATAATGTTCTGTCTTTAAATAATGTATGTATGTATGTATGTATGTATGTATGTATGTAATAATGTATGTATGTATGTATGTATGTATGTATGTATGTATGTATATATTTTAATCATATCGACCCCTTTATTAACAAACTTTGCAGAGATAAACGTCTTTTTTTTCTTCTTCAGTTTTTATAGCTTTTTTACATGAAAGCCTCAAAACTGTTACTGCTTTAACAGCTAATTTTATATTTTCTGGAATATTCTCTGTTTTATTCAGAATTTCAACAATTCTTGTCAAGTATCTTAGTTGTTGTCCCATTATTGTGATATGTAAATGTCTAGCAGTAAGCCCAAATGATCCAAATGATTTGAGTGACCTGAGTGACCTGAATGACCCAAGTGACCCGAGTGACCTGAATGACATGAATAACCTGAAGGAGCCAAATGACCCAAGTGACCTAAGTGACTTGAATGACCAGAATGACCCAAGTGACCAGTGACCTGAATAACCCAAATGACCTGAATGACCTGAGTGACCTGCTCTCTAAGCTCTCTTAATGGTTTCAAATTTATAATGGTTTCTCTTATAATGGTTTTCAAATTTCTCTTAATGGTTTCTATTAACTTATTTTTTCATATTTTTTAAATAATTTTTCCACAAAAGGCCGATCAAAACTCTTAGTTAAAAGGGTTTTTAATAGTTTTATTGTTACTGGTTTAGCACTTACTGATATTAAAACAAATAACTGACGTTTTAATGGTTTTCATGTTTACTAGTTTTGGTTTTTTTAAGCAGGTTTCGTACTTACTGATATTAAAACCAATATGTGAGGTTTTAATGGTTTCCACTTTTACTAGTTTTTATTATTTTAAACATATTATTCAATAAAACCTAATTAGTATGCAATTATTTTGGCAGCAAACAGACATAATAATATTATGTTTAAGACATAAAACAAGAAAACAATCAACAGAATAATGTTATTCAAAATTTCAACATCGTTTAATGAAACTTATAAACACTAAACAAAAATTTTCACCATAGTATTATTTAAATAAGAGACCAATGACAAATAATGTATGTATGTATGTAATAATGTATATATGTATGTATGTATTATGTATGTATTTTAATCATATCGACCCCTTTATTAACAAACTTTGCAGAGATAAATGTCTTTTTTATGTATGTATGTATGTATGTATGTATGTATGTATGTATGTATGTATGTATGTATGTATGTATGTATGTATGTATGTATGTATGTATGTATGTATGTATTTTAATCATATCGACCCCTTTATTAACAAACTTTGCAGAGATAAACGTACTTTTTCTTCAGCTTTTATAACTTTTTTACATGAAAGCCTGGAAACTGTTACTGCTTTAACAGCTAATTTTATATTTTCTGGAATATTCTCTGTTTTATTCAGAATTTCAACAATTCTTGTCAAGTGTCTTAGTTGTTGTCCCATTATTGTGATATGTACGTCTCTAGCAGTAGGCCCAAATGACCCAAAGAACTTGAGTGACCTGAATGACCTGAATGACCCATGTGACCCGAGTGACCTGAATGACATGAATGACCTGAAGGAGCCAAATGACCCAAGTGACCCAAATGACTTGAATGACCAGAATGACCCAAATGACCCAAGTGACCTGAATGACCAAATGACCTGAATGACCCAAGTGATCTGAATGACCCGAATGACCTGACTGACCCAAATGAACTGAATGACCCAAATGACTGGAGTAACTTGAATGACCTGAATGACCTGAGTGACCCAAATGACCTGAATGACCAAAATGACTGGAGTGACCTGAATTACCTGAATGACCCAAATGACCTGAGTGACCCAAATGACTTGAGTGACCTGAGTGACCTAAATGACCTAAATGACCTAAATGACCTAAATGACCCAAATGACCTGACCTAAATTTTTGTTTTATTCAAGCTCTCAGTCTTTTTGGACAACCTCTCAAATTTTTTGGACAGGTTCAGATGGGAAAATGAACATACTCAGATGAGAACGCCTTTCCAATTTTAGGCGTGTGTGAATATGGTAATTGTAAAATCGGATTTACAACAGCTAATGTCTAATATGTGATACTGCGTTCGGTTTTGGCAAAAAATACCAGAGTGCTATGAAATCTGAAGTCCTAAATCGCATCGCTCAGGTCATTTAGGTCATTCAGGTCATTTAAGTCACTCATGTCACTTGGGTCATTCAGGTCACTCAGGTCATTCAGGTCACTGGGGTCATTCAAGTTGCTCAGGTCATTCAGGTCAATCAGGTCATTGAGGTCATTCGGCTCACTCAGGTCATTCCGGTCACTCAGGTCACTTGGGTTATTTGGGTCATTCACTCTCTAAACCGCCTTTCTGGTTTGCCTGTAAGTAACACTCTCATTGGTAATGAGCACAAATCACCAATTACTGAAATCATCATACAAAGCTTTCGCCCAAAATAAAACTTTGCAGTACAATTGAAAACCAGTAATTATAACCTAACACGATTTACTAAATGCTACTTGACTTTTAGTTACAAAAATAAACAAGTACAAGCGATTAATGGTTTTGCAAAAGAAAACAAAGTCGCAAAGAGCGATTAATAGTTTTGGTATAAAACAAAAATAATATTAATTACTGAAAAACTTATTTTGGTAAATCAGTAAATGAGGTTTTTAATTGTTTTTTTTAAGTTTCAAAGCAAGCAGTCGAAAGTTCACATCAGTAAATTTTCATTTGAAACGTGTATTAATAATCTCAAAACATGTTATTTTTATCATTGTAATAAAGTTTGTTTGTGAACGGCGGTTGACTAAGCCTTTAAATATTCAAAAAAGTTGTTTTGGTTTGATAAATTGGAAAAAATTGTAAATTGATAAATTTATATTGCAACTGAATTGTATATTTCCTCCACTGATGCTTTTTATTAATATCATAATCAATATAAACGTTAAAATTTCATGACGAAAAGCATGGATGAAATTCACAAAAATTTACCAGTGTATGTAGGACATTAACTCCGTAGTCTGAAGCCCAAAATCATTGTTTCATCAGGGACGTTAGCGTTTTTGCAGCACTTTCTTGATTGGAAAAGGCAATCATTGGTTTGCTTTGTATTTAACGAATTGATTTTAAGCAAATCAGATGAATGTAAGAATTTTATTTTATTTTATAAATTAATTTTTTTTTTGGAAAATTTTTAGAATGCATGACAATTTTATAACTTAATTTCAAACAACTTTTGGCCATTGGACGTTATTTTAACCATGCATGAGGAACTTTCAATATCTTAGTTAGTTAGATAGTTAGATATTAATAGATAAAGACCAAAAAATAAAAACTTGTGTGTTAAAAAATTAACTTTAAATGGCTGAACTTAAATCTTACCAAAATTATTTCAGTTATTCTTTTGCTTTGAAAATTAATTTTAAGTTGTTTTAATTTACAATGGTTTCGTATTTAAATAATACTATGTGGTGACAACTTTTGTTTAGTGTTTATAAGTTTTATTAAACGGTGTTAAAATTTTGAATAACATTCTTCTGTTGATTTTTTTCTTGTTTTATGTCTTAAACATAATATTATTATGTCTGTTTGCTGCCAAAATAAATGCATGCTAATTAGGTTTTATTGAATAATTATGTTTAAAATGATAAAAACTAGTAAAAGTGGAAACCATTAAAACCTCACGTACTGGCTTTAATATCAGTAAGTTTGAAACCTGCATAAAACGACCAAAACTAGCAAACATGAAAACCATTAAAACGTCAGTTATTTGTTTTAATATCAGTAAGTGCTAAACCAGTAACGGTAAAACTATTAAAAACCCTTTTAACTAAGAGTTTTGATCGGCCTTTTTGTGGAAAAATTATTTAAAAAATATTAAAAAATAAGTAAATAGAAACCATTAAGAGAAATTTGAAAAAAATTATAAAAAAAACCATTGTAAATTTGAAACCATTAAGAGAGTTTAGAGAGCAGGTCACTTAGGCCATTCAGGTCATTTGGGTTATTCAGGTCACTGGTCATTTGGGTTATTCAGGTGATTCATGTTATTTAGGCCATTTGAGTCACTCGCGCTATTTGGGTCACGCAGGTCATTCATGTCATTCAGGTCACTCAGGTCGCTTGGGTCATTTGGGTCACTCATGTCATTCAGGTCCCTCAGGTTATTCAGGTCATTTGGGTCATTCAAATTATTCAAATTATTCACTCAGGTCATTCAGTTCATTCATGCCATTTAGGTCACTTGGGTCATTTCGGTCACTCAGGTCATTCATCTCATTCAGGTCACTTGGGCCACTCGGTCATTTGGTTCACTCAGGTCATTCATGTCATTCAGGTCACTCCAGCCACTCGAGTCATTTGGGTCACTCAGGTCACTTGGGTCATTTGGGTCATTTAGGTCATTCAGGTCACTTGAGTCATTTGGGTCATTCAGGTCATTCAGGTCACTCAGGTCATTTGGGTCACTTGGGTCATTCAGGTCATTGAGGTCATTTGGGTCACTCGAGTCACTCAGGTCATTTGGGTCATTCAGGTTATTGAGGTCATTCAGGTTACTCAGGTCATTCAGGTCATTGAGGTCATTCAGGTCACTCAGGTCATTGGGGTGACTCAGTTCCTTTGAGTCATTTGAGTCATTCCTGTCATTCAGGTCACTTGGGTCATTAAGGTCATTCAGGTCACTTGGGTTGTTTGGTCAATCACATCATTCAGGTCACTCCAGTGACTCGGGTCACTGGGGTCATTTGGATCATTCAGTTCATTTAGGTCACTTGGGTCATTCAGGTCACTCATGTCATTCAGGTCATTTATGTTGCTCAGATCATTTAGGTTATCAGGTCATTCAGGTGATTCAGGCCATTCCAACTTTTCAGGCCATTCAGGTTATTTTGGTCATTCAGATTATTTGGGTCATTTAGGTTATTCAGGTCACTTGTGTCTTTCAGGTCAATCAGTTCATTCAGGTTGCTCAGGTCATTTAGATCATTCAGGTCACTTGGGTCATTCAGGCTGCTTGGGTCATTCAGGTTACTCCATTCAATCAGGCCATTTGGGTTGTTAAGGTCACTGGGGTTGCTTGTGGCTTTGTAGCAATTGGGTTGTTCAGGTCACTCAGATTGCTTGTGGCTTCCCGGCAATGGTTTGTTTGGGTCACTCAGGTTGCTTGAGGTTTCCAAGCACAGGAGTCACTTGGGACGCTCAGTTTGTCCAGGTCACTTGTGGGATGCTAAAGTTGCTCATTTCGAGCTGTTCACACCTGTTCCCAGTTCCAAGGTCCCAGTTTCCAGAAAGACTTGGAGCGCTGCTCCAACTTCTGGGAAAGAATTTAAGGAAAGCGAGCGGAGAGGCGTCTTTGCGCATTATAACACACGCGCTCACTGCATACATTCAGACTTATTTACCAAATAATGTTGGTAATTATGTTAATTAAGGACACACACCAGCTGCACAATATTGATTTTTTGCAAACTTCTTTTGCGCAATTGTTACAACGCGTTGCTTCTTTTTTGTGCTGTTTCTTTAGGTAGGCAAACAAATATAGAACAAAAAATGTTGTTTTTTCAACAAAAAACATAGCTAACACAATATTTTTAAACAAATTTAAAGTTTTTCAGTTTTAAAAAGCTTATTTGTATTATAAAAACGTTTTTAAAATAACAATTTATAAATGTCATAAATCTCACTTTTTACTAAAATAGACTTGATTTTTAGTATTCTTTCTTGATTATTCGATTTATCACATTAAAATTTTTTTCTAAATTTTTTATTTGTGTTTTTAAGAATTATTTTGTAATTGTACTTATATTTTACAGTGCATTGTACCTACGTTTTTCATTATAACGTTCAGCTTCTGTTTTGTTCTGTTGCTCAACCCAAGTTCATGCAAAAATCGTTGTTTTTTACACAAAACAGTGCTAAAATATTTGTTAATCAAATATTATCAAAACGATTGTACAATATAAATTTATTCATAAAAGTAATAATTCTCTATGTTTTTTTGAACTGAACTTATTATTTTACAATTTTTGTTCGTTTATTCAATTTTGAACATTAAAAATTCGTTTTTAAAATTTTTTCTGTTTTAAACAAGTATTTTGTGTTGTTACGTACAATCTTACAATCGTTATTTGGCAAAAACAACTCCCCGCGCGCGAGTTCTTTTCCTAGTAAAGAGTCAGGTATGAACCGGCCGTTTCTGGGATCTGGGATCTGGGATCTGGGACCTGGGATCTAGGAACCGGGAACTGGGATCTGGGAACTGGGATCAGGTGTGAATGGGCTCGAAATGAGCAACCTTAGCATCCCGCAAGTGACCTGGGCAAACTGAACGTCCCAAGTGACTCCTGTGCTTGGAAACCCCAGCAACCTGAGTGACCCAAACAAATTAGTGCCGGGAAGTTTTTCCACCATATTTTTAAGTCAAAATCAAAAAAATAACCTAATAAACTATAGTTTAAGCAGTGTAATGACATATGTTTAAAAAAATTTATTTTCTTGCGGAAATATATTCTTTTTACAGTTTAAGTATTATCATTAGAACACATATTTTTCATTAACATTATAATGTAAAAAACTTTTCCAAACTTTTTTATTCTTTATTTATTATTGATGCATTAATTTTTTAAATTAAATCTAGAAAAATTAAAGTCTTAGCTAGGGATCGACAGGGGCAGACTTTTTTTTCTTAATGATCAGATAACAGAATTAAATTTTACTAAGCATGGTCTATGCATAGTTTATTTCTACTGTTACATCATTTCATTTATCTTCTTTTTTTCTCTTTTTTCTCTTTTTTTTATCTTGTTTTTTTCATCAACAACATCAAATCTGCAATTTAATTGCCGCCAATATAAAATACAATTCTAACAAAAAATCAATGAACATAGCTATCTTAAATGACTTTAAGGGCTCAAAACGAGCGCTTATTTAAGTCAGTTTTAATACTTTTCTTGAATGCATCCAAAGAATCGACAGTTACTTGAGATGGGAGTAGATTATTCCAAAGTGTAACCCACTATTTGCAAAAGAAAATTTCCTTGCATTAATTCTGCTTTCTTAAATAGCCAATTTAAAGGAAAGACCACGGGTGGGCTGCAGGTTAAACTTATAAAAAATCATTGGCTTACAAATTGTTTGAGCTATGTATAATTTTAAAACACTCATATAAATCAGTTTTGTCTCTTCGGTCCTTTAAACTTTCTAAACCTAGGTAATTCCGTCTTTGTTTATAACCAACAGTTAACAACTTGCATTTATAAAACAATCTCCTAGTGAAATTTTGTTGCACTTTTTCCAAATTGTTTATATTTTTTTGTAAATAAAGATTCCAAACTGCACTAGCGTACTCCAGAATTGGTCTAACATAGGACTTATATGCTCTAAGAAGATTATTTTTAGAGTTTGAATTGAATGTTCTAAAAATTAGTGATGTCACTCTCATAGATTTTTTTGCTGTGATTTCACAGTGTTTAGAAAATTTCATATCATAAAATATATAAACACCTAGGTCACGCACCAATTCTGTAGTTGCAAGCACGTTATTACCAAGCTTATATTTACAAATTAATTCTTTGCTATGATTTTGAATATGAAGAACTTCACATTTACGATTTGATAATTGCAATTGCCAATCTTTTGACCAGCTGTATATTCTATCTAAATCTTTTTGAAGTCTTAAAGTTTGAATGTGGTAATCTTTAGATGAAGATTTTGCAAACAACTTTATATCATCTGCAAAGAGTCTAATTTGTAAGTACTTAACACAATCAACAATATCATTAATATAAATGAGAAACAGGAATGGACCTAAAACAGAACCCTGAGGAACTGAATTTTTTACAGGAAATGATTTGTATAATGAGTCATTAATTACAACTTTAATTTCCCGCCCAACTAAAAATTCTTTTATCCATTTTTAAAATTTACCAGAAACACCATTTCAAATATGAAGAACTTTGCATTTATGATCTGACAATTGCAATTGCTAGTCTTTTGACCAGCTGTATGTTTTATCTAAATCTTCTTAAGCTCTTAAGATTTCAATGTGGTAGTTTTTAGATGAAGATTTTGCAAACAACTTTACATCATCTGCAAAGAGCCTAATTTGTGAATACTTAACACAATCAGCAATATCATTAATATATATATAAGAAATAGAAATGAGCCCAAAACAGAACCCTGAGGAACTGAATTTTTTACAGGAAATGATTTGGATACTGAGTCATTAATTACAACTTTAATTTCCCGCCCAACTAAAAATTCTTTTATGCATTTTAAAAGTTTACCAGAAATACCATATTTTTCTAGCTTATATAACAATTTTTGATGTGACACAGTGTGAAAGCCCTTGGAAAAATCCAAGTAAATGACATCAATTAGAAGTTTATCTTTTAGTGCCTGCGTCCACTCATTAAATGTTTTCAACAGCTGTGTTATTGTAGAACTTTTTGCCTTAAAACCATGGTGAAACCTTGACAAAATAATATGGAAAAAGACAAGAAGGTCTTCTTTGACAAGCTGTTCCATTGGCTTTCAAGAAAACGATGTAAGTGAAATTGGACGATAATTTTCTTTTAGGCTTTTGATGCCTTTTTCAAACAGTAAGTTTAATAAAGCTATTTTCCAATCAAGTGGCAGTAATCCAAAATCAAAAAAAATTTGAAAAATTATTGCGAAAGGTTCAACAATAACTTTAGCCAAGCGTTTCAAAAGGTAAGCTGGAAAACAGTCAGGTGTTTGAGACAATTTGTTTGGGAGCTTTTTTAGAGCTTTAAATACCTTTTTTGGTAAATACCATGTTGTCCAACTTTCCTATACTTGGCAGATTAAAATTCGGTAAGGTGTCATTGTCATCAGTAAAAACGGAAGCAAATTAATTTCCAAACAGTTTAACTTTTTCACACTCTTTAGTTACAAAAGTCCCATCTTTCCTTTTAATTGGTGGTATAGCTTGTTTTGTTTTTATTTTACTATTAACAAATTTATAAAAATTGTTCAAACCCCTGAATTTAGAATTTTTGTTTCTTTATTAGTGTTAAAATCTATAACTTTATTTTTGTATACTTTGCAATTTTTTTGTTTGCAATTTTTTGTTTTTGTTTTTTTTGCAATCTTGATTTTTCATCAATATTACGCTTATGCCAAAGTTTTTTCATTTGATTTTGTAGTTTTCTTATATGTATTAGATATTGTACAATTTTTTTCATGTCCATGTCCATGTTATTGTACAATTTTTTTTTTGGGACATGTCTATTGATTCCTAACAACAAAATATCCTTGAATCTCTGCCAAGCATTTTCTACTGTGCCACATTCTCCAAATAAAATTTTTCAGTTGATTGTAGATAAGTAAAAACTTAGCATATCATAATCTGCTTTTAAAAAATTAGGTATGTAGTTTTGAATCTTATTTTTAGGACTGTTAAATATTTGAAGATTAATTTTAGATAAAATAGTGTCATGGTCTGATTGTGAAAAACTGGGCGCAACAGTGACATTATTAAAAATTTCTCTATCGTTTGTGAACAAAAGATCCAGATAATTATTCTCACGAGTTGGTTGTGAAACAACCTGATACGTACCTAGCTTAATAAGAAATAATATTTTCATTTTGCGTGTTTGAAGTTATTTTATCTGAAGACCAATCTATCCCTGGCAGATTGAAATCTCCAGTTAAAAAAATGGTTCCTACAGATTTTTCTATTAATTTCCTGATTAGCTCAAATATTAGATTGTCTTTTTTTTGCTAGTACTAGGTTCTCTACAAATACCAATAAATCTCAGTTTAGATGACTTCTGTAGAAAAATGTCAACCGCTATTAGTTCTATTGCATCATACTTTTCCTCTATTTCAACTGTAACTACTCTAAAAATAATCTTAAATAATAGAACTACTCCACTTCCTCGCCGCTGCTGTCGATTTCTTTGATAAACATTAAATTCTCTGTTTTTGGTAATCATTTTGTCAGTAGTTGTTTCAGTGAGCCATGTTTCACATATAAAGCAGACATTAACAACACCATAGACAAGGTCATCTCCTGAAATCAGAACATCTAGCTCATCTAAGGAGTTAGCAAGGCTTCTTGCATTCATACACAAAATTTTTATACTAGGTATAAGCTTTAGTTTACTACAATGATAATTAAGTCGCACAATATTCTATTTTGAAACAATAAGGGGAGCCTTGAGAGTGATGTTGAACAAAAAGGGATCACCATCAGCAGAATACTGAAGTAAAACCTTTTTGTTCTGCTCTTTAAGCTCCCAAAGTTTGCCAAGCAGCTCCTTTTGACAGACTCGCTGTTCCTCATTAAGTGACGGCCTTACATAAACTTTATCAAATTTAGTGACCTCCTTAGTCGTCCTCCTGAACGTACAGCTCTATTTCTGATGTACTTATTAAAAACTCTTATTTTCAGGAGCCTGGGCCGGTCACCAGCTTTTCCGATACAAAAAAACACAACTGGAGTGACCTCTCCCGAATCCCCACTATCCAAAGTCTTTAATAACTCGGCCACATTCTCTTTTTTCCTTTCATAGCAATCGCTCTCCGGTAGGCCAGATACGACCAGCATCGTCTCATGTTCTCTTCGCACCTCCATGCGCTTAAAATAACTGTCAATCATTGGCAGTAGACGTTGCAATACTTTCTCACAAACGGAAGCCACTAACTCGGTATTGACACCAGGAGCTTGTTCCTCCTCCATCCTGGCGAACCTTTTCTCAAAATCTGCCAACTTCTGCTGGAGGTCCGCATTTTCTGCTTCCAGTGTGGCAATTTGATCATCTTTTGTTTCTCTCGGCATGTTGCAGTGGATGCGATTCAAAATAGTAAAAATGTAACGTATTTTTGGCATAAGGTATAACACAAATGATGACATATTTTTACCACTTTATTTACAGATATAGTGTTAAATTATTAAGCAAAAAAATGAAAATTGGTAGTGGTATTATGTTACTACGGACGATCATTAACAAAAGATTATACTATAGTCATTAAAAAGACTAACCTTCAAGTTTTTATTAATGTTAATATATATTTTTATAGTAAAACTAGATAAATAATATTCTGTTAAATTAATTAACTGGTTAGTTACTACTAAATAAACCAAAAAATTTAACATTCATACAGCAATATTAGGTTATAAAAGCTTATAAGTATTTAATAAATCAATTTTTGTTCAAAATTATTTTTATTTCATTACTATTTATTAAATGTTAAACATTATGTTGGAAACAATTAGCCCAATCCGGGTACTGTAATTATCTAGTGATGTGCCCTGGAGCTTAAAGTTATGGTGCTCCTCTTTAAGGAGCTTTAAAGAAATCCCGGAGCTCCGAAGCTCTGGAGCTCCAATCTAGTTTTTTTCGCCCTAATATTGCTAATGAATGTAATATTTTTTATCTTATTCAGCAGTAACTAATCAGTTATTTATTATTCTTCTAGATTTATTATTAAAATATGTATTGGCACAAAAGATTTGAGAGATATTCCATTTTCAATTACTATAGCATAATTTTTCGTTAACTATTGTCTATAGTAAACATAATACTACAATTATTACTTTTTGCAGAGTAATTTATATATATATATATATAAATAGAAATATGGAATATATGGAAATGTGGAAATTAAGTGATAAAAACATTTTTTTACTTGTTTCAATATTTTGTGAAAATAAAAAAAACAAAAAAAATGTGAAATTTTAGGAATGGAATTTTATTATGCAAAAACATTTTCAAAAAAACAATTTTTTAACTATAAAAAACATTGATACATTCAAAATCACCTAATTGTACGAAATAAAAATATATACAAAAAAGTTTTAAGGTGGAAAATTGAAGATTTGAGCACATATAGAATCTGTTAGTGATGTAAACATAATCCCGGGGAGAAATCTGCCTTTTTTCCTGCTCTATTTTTTGAGCATTTTTCAAGGTTAGTAAATATTTTAATTACGGCTACTTTTAATTTTCTGATAAAATACAAATAAAATACCTGTTAAAAAACAACTTCCAGTTATTTACAAACATAATTCTCAAACTAGGTCACAACCAAACGTAAAATTACAATGACAACTAAACCTCCTAGACTTTTTATTTATACGTTTTTTTCTCAAGAAAAACTTACCATGGCGCGCAAAGGTCATAGCGGCGAGCGGCTACCGCGCAAAATCATGGGTGGCGTGGGAGCGCCATGGGGCGATTTAACCCCGCAGCGCCGCGCCAACCATAATTGGAGAACGTGGGTAAATTTTGAAATTCATGTTCATCTCCTTCTTTTTTTCTTCTTCTTCTTATTATTATTATTATACGCTCAATTTTAAAAATCGATATTCCTCCTTCGTTACTGATTTATCAAAAATAAACAAGGGATCATTGAAAAAATAAGGAATTACGCAACTTTCTTAGAAGCCACTTTTTCATTTAGGTCTTCCTTGTTACAGATTTATTGATCAAAATAATAAATTGAAAAAAAGGAACAAGGAAGACCTAAATGAAAAAAATGGCTTCTAAGAAAGTTGCGTAATTCCTTCTTTTTTTCAATGATCCCATGTTTATGTTTGATCAATCAGTAACGAAGGAGGAATATAGATTTTTAGAATTGAGCGTAGAATAATAATAATAATAATAATAATAAGCAAAAAAAAGGAGATGAATATGAATTTCAAAATTTACCCACGTTCTCTAATCATAGGTGGCGCGGGAGCGCCACGGGGCGATTTAGCCTCAAAGCGCCGCGCCAACTAAAATTAGAAAACGTAGGTAAATTTTATAATTCATGTTCATCTCCTTCTTTTTTTCGTTTTATTAGTATTATTAGTCTATGCTCAATTCTAAAAATCGATATTCCTCCTTTGTTACTGATTGGTCAAAAATAAACATGGTGTCATTGGAAAGAAGAAAGAATTACGCAACTTTCTTAGGAGCCACTTTTTTTTATTTAGCTTCTTGTTACAGATTTATTGATCAAAATAATAAATTAAAAAATAGCACAATAAAAACTTCTAGCCGCACAATAACAGCCTTTTGGCAACAATAAGGATTGTACACAGCAGACAGTGACCGCTCCTCACAGAAATTGCACAATAACAGCCGACGACTGTGCTTGGTTACTACTAGTGGCGGAAACCCCACAGCACCATCTACTTCAACCGCGCGAAAAACGGCAAAAACAATAAACGTGTATATTCACGTGTATTCTATAATGAATGTGGCTCATTTTGCCAAAGTAACGACGATATGTCATAATATAATTTAGCCACTGCGAGGTGTACTGTCTTTTTAAAACCTGTAAATTTATAATAGATTTTGTGAAATTTTCAGAAAAACAAAACCGAATAAAAACAATACGTGTAAAAGCTTTAGTTTGCGTTTTTTAACCATTAATAAAACTTAATTCATATAAATTTCTCTCAAAGTGGATTAAATTTTACATGAATTAACCAGATGTAATTACCACAGTATTAGTTAAGTCACACGTCGCCAAAACGATACAAAAAAAGTATAACGCAAGCGTCACAGTAACCATGAAAAATTTCTGTCAAAATAAGTTATCGCATTGCGCATTAAATTTTGTAATTTATCATTATTTTCGTATAAAGCAAAACATACTGTAATATTAACGACTTTTTAAAATCAAATATCAAGTTCTAAGTCCGAAAAAAATTGAAAAATTCAAATTCAATATAAGGCGACTTTTTTTTAATGTTTCTATTTATTACATAAAACAACTTAGCTGTCAAGGTATTTGTTAAATTAAAAGTCGCCTTATATTAAATCTAAATTTTCCAATTTTTTTCCTACTTAGAACTTGATATTTGGTTTTAAAAAGTCGTTAATATGGCGGTATGTTTTGCTTTATACGAAAATAATGATAAATTACAAAATTTAATGCACAATGCGATAATTTTTTTTGACAAAAATTTTTCATCGTGGCTGTGACGCTTGGTTTATACTTTTTTTGTTTTGTTTTGACGACGTGTGACTTAACTAATACCGTGGTATTTTATTAATGGTTAAAAAATGCAAAATAAAGCTTTTACATATATTGTTTTTATTGGGTTTTGTTTTTCTGAAAATTTCACAAAATCTGTTATTAATTTACAGGTTTTAAAGAGACTTTTTTCAGTTTTTTCTGGCATTTACTTTTAAGACTTATGTAGCTTTATACTATTCCATTTAATATAAGGCTTTTTTTCAAAACTTTGTTTCGGCTTTTGCTAGAATTGTATTATAAAATTTTTAAAATGCTAATAAAGTAGAAACAATAAAATCTACCTATTTTGATTAAAAATTTATTTACAAATTGTTTTTAGCCCGATAATTTTGAATTTTAGCACCTAAATAATTATGTTTAAATGATGGACAAGTTTCTACACAGTTCTCGGAACTTTCGACTTTCAACATTTCATCTTCAAAAAAATCGTCTTTTTTTCTTTTCAACAACCAATTTTCTGGTTTTTGGTTTGGTTACAACCTTTGAAAGAAAACACATCTCTAAACCCTATGTGGGATTAAGTTATTTGTTGGATTAAAAAATGCTCCCCATAAAATAACCACTAAAATCACGAGAATTTAACGTCACTTTATCAGCCAATTAGATTTGATTTAAGGTGGACTAGTCGAAGGTGTACGTATGTGGACTGTAACAATTAGCATCAGGAATGTGCAGTTGCTCACTGAATATAAAACTTTAGACCAGGGGCTATTTCATAAAGACGTTTGTAAATTTTCATTTTACAAATCTCCACCCACTTTTTGTAAACTACATAATAGAGGATATAAATCATGGGGAATATTGATCGGTTAGCGGAGATAATATGACGTGGCTGCGACCAATCAGTGCAGAGTAATGCACGGAGATGCTCTTCCTGGATTACAGGTCCGAAAAATCTTTATTGTGTATTTTATAAAAAATAGGTGGAGATTTGTAAAATGACAATTTACAAAGGTTTTTATGAAACAGATCCCCGGGCTGGCATTCTGACGCAGATCCCAGGGCTGGTATTCTGACGCGTGGTTAAAAGTTATCCTGGGATAACTTTTTTTACGTGTATAAAGGTGCTGTGCAGAGTGAAACTTTTTGCCTTCAATTTTAATTATTTTTTGTGAAAATCTTACCTTTGTCCCCAATAGCCCACAAAATTATTTTCAACAAAATACTTCTAGTGGTTCAGGAGTTATTTCCCCCCAAAATGCCGTTTTTTTTTGACAATTCTGTATGTGAAACAAAGCTCAATGGGCATAACGATTCATGTTGCAAATTATGCACTGAAAAAAACGGCTACTTTTTACTTTAAGTTGATACCCTATCGTTAATGTTGGTGCAGTATTTGTCGAGATACTGCGTTTCCCGTACAAAAAACGCAATTTTTTTGTTAAAAACACCAAAGGCCGTGATTTTATGAAGTTTGCCGGCAATTTTTTAATCCACCTCTGGAAGTGGTTTGATATTTTCATAAACTAACAGTTTAATCTCCAGTTAAAGATGATTTAATTTGAGATTACTCCTTATCTCAGAATAAATCATTTAACTAATTGATACTGTTAGTATGTTTATGGATAGTATGTTATTATGTTAGTGTGTGTGTGTGTGGTTTAGTATGTTAGTATGTGTGTGACAATCGCTAATCTTAGATTAACTTTAAGTTGGATTAAACCTTCAGTATACGACCCTAGGTTATAGTAGGGATAAATTTTTGTCTATTGTTTTAAGGATAAAAATTTATCCAACTCAGGAAGTGAATAAATAATTTCTCACATAGGATTAATATAATAAAAAATAAAATACGCGCAATCATAAGATTTTTCATTTTGCGCGAGGTGGTTTTGCGTTGCGAGAAAAAAAAATTCATTGCATTCATTTTTGCTTCCATATGTGGCAGTATTATTAATTTACAATATATTTTTATTTTTTTATTTTCATTGGAATGGATTTATTGGGATAAATATAAATGTTTTGTCAGAATGCAATCCTTGGGTCCTATTTTGCAAAAATTGCCTGTAATTGTAAATTAATAAACGCATAATTTTCTTTTAACTTTTAATTAAAAAGTACCTATTGGTGGGTGGGGGGGGGGGTTTGGGGTTTTGTTTTGTTTTGGTTGTTGTTTTTTGTGTTGGTTGTGTTTTGTTGTGGTGGGGTTGCTATAATTAATAAATCTGCGTTCAGAATTAAAAAAATTAGGTGGGGGGTGGTTGGTTGGTGGGGGGGGGATTAGTAAATTACATATTCAATTGTAAATTACATATTTTTAATAGTTAAACATACATATTTTTATGGCAATGTTTTTTTGGTGGTCTGGGAAAAATTAAGGGAGGGGAGGGAATGGCAATTAAAAAAATTATTCTCACAACAATCTTACAATTACATCTTTCTGATTAAAAAAGTGGCGGTTATCCAAAATTGATGCGAGAATGACTTTTCAAATGCCATTTACTCCTAAATAAAAGATCTAGACAACTAAGTTGTGTAATTGGTTTACAAAAAAAAACCATTAGTAGCTCAGACTAAACATCAAGTACATTAGGGGGAAATTGTGGAGGTACTCAAATAATCACTCGTTTTTCCAGAAAATATCACGTGTAGAAAGACACACGACACTAAATTAATATTTATTGGTTATATTACAATGATAACTTTTTTAGCACACTTATTTATTTTTTATTAACGAAGAGTGAGTACGCCCCTAAATTTAGCCTGGAAGATTTCTGCTTCAGTCTACATCTTTCTCTTCTGAACATACATGTGGGGGAAATTCCCCTTTTTCCTGCTCTATTCTTTAAAAAATTTTGCATTGCTAATATCACATTATTAAACATTTGGCAGTTTCAATGTGCAAGTGCAATTAATCAAAAAAAGGCTTTTATTAGTTACATGTAAAATATATAATTATTATCGTTTTGACTAAAAGTTTACTTTTTAAAGATAAAGAAAAACACAAAAATACATTAAATAGTTGTACACATACTAAACAGTTTGATTTAAACAGATAATTACTTAATAAATATCTTTAAAAAACGTAATAAATGCATAATATTGCTAAAAAAACCCAAAAAACATAATAAATATAAAAACCATCCTCCTTGCTCCGCCCATAAACATACAAAAATAGTGGGTTTTTTGTGTACATAAATATGATTGGGTACAATAAATAAAAAAAAGTAAAACTTTAGTCAGCAAATATGGTTGACTAAGAAAATATAAAAAGAACAAACTCTGGTTAATGAAACAGCCGGTTTTGAGGAATGTTTGGTTTATTGATGAATATAATATGACGGTATTGGCGGGAATTTTTTGCGCAACTCAAAAGCTTTAGCTTGTAAAATTGCACAGTTTGGTTAAGATGGAATGATAAAAAAACATATACCACAAGCGATTTGCAATGAAAATTAACGCATCATGGCAATAAACACGAAAATTAAAAGTGCTGCCTAACCTTGTTTTTATGAAATTAATTATAAAAAATTTCCCGCAAAAATTTTAGTGGCTGACAATCACTATACATCAATTTTTTTTAGTAAGTTGAGTTTTTATTTAGATACAGCAGTTTAAACACATTTAAACTTTAAAGTGTAAAAGTCAGATTTTGTTGGCGGTTTAAAAGTTGTTTATTAAAAATTAATGAAGTTAAACAAAACAAAAATCTTGGTAATTGAAATCCTAAAAAAACAGGGTTTCAAATAAAAAGATATGTAAATATTTATATTTTTGTAAAAAAAATAAGCCATTAGACTAATTATCCTCAACTTTTTTAAAACTAAAAAAATAAATATTAAATGCTTTTACAATGTAAAAAAAATACTATACATAATAAAAAAATTCTATACCATACAATACTATACTATACTATACTATACTATACTATACTATACTATACTATACTATACTATACTATACTATACTATACTATACTATACTATACTATACTATACTATACTATACTATACTATACTATACTATACTATACTATACTATACTATACTATACTATACTATACTATACTATACTATACTATGCTATACTATACTATACTATACTATACTATACTATACTATACTATACTATACTATACTATACTATACTTTACTATACTATACTATACTATACTATACTATACTTTACTATACTATACTATACTATACTATACTATACTATACTATACTATACTATACTATATTATATCTCTACTCTACTATTACTATACTATACTATACTATACTATACTATACTATACTATACTATACTATATATACTATACTATACTATACTATACTTTACTCTACTCTATCTATCTATCTATCTATCTATATTATACTATCTATACATAATGTAAAAAATATACTATATTATACTATACTATCATCCAAATATAAAAATACTATACATACATTTTATACATGCTATAAAAATGTCTTTCTACACTATACACTTTTACTGTTTTATGCACTTTTCTGTCAATTTAGTAAATACATATATTGCTGACAATTTTTAATATTTTATATACATATTTATTTTGATTCTCCTTTTTTTTTCTTCGTTGCGTTGTTTACACTCTAAAAAAATTTTAAAGTGTGTATTTTTTGCAGTTGGTTGATGATAATTTTGGCTAAAAGTTATAGGGTAAAGGGTAAGGATAAAGGGTTGGATAAAGGAATAAAGGGTTGGATCAACATGTGGTATTTTCTCCATAAAACTTTCTACACGGGATGCTTACAGCCAGCATTATGCACATAGATAATTTGGTTGTTAAACCGGATAGGAGAAAAGCCTGACAAAAAATCGTCTTTGCATTACAATTTGCCGACAAAAGTTAAATGGAAACTCTAATTTCTTATCAGCCTAAAGAACAGCAACAAAATGAATTTACTTAAAACATTAGTTAAAAGATATGTTTTTTTATATTATTTATAGCGTTATTTTTTTTATTAAATACATAACTAATATCTGTTTTTTAGCGATACTGGGAAAATTTTGACAAAAAAATTTCGTTTGAGCTTTTGTAACTTTCAAACACCTAAAAAATATTATGTGAATTAAATATGAAAAAGTTTCAAGTTATAGTATTTAAAATTATGGCTACCTTTTGGAAGAAAATGTTGTTTTTTTTTTCAAAAATTTTGAACCTTTTCGGGTTTAGCACCTTTAAAACACCCCAAATTTAAGGCGATTTTTTTAGCCAAATTTATTCATTTTTCTGCATATGAGTGCGTTAGGTATAAAATTTTCATGCCAGATTTCCCAGTTCTTTCCTGACTTTAAAAGTATACTAATTTGTAAGGGGTTAACTCATCTGGGCCGGGTACAGAAGGAATTGTATGAGGTCAATTTTACAGATTTTTGCAAAGACCAGTTGTTTTACAGGCAAAAAGAGCTCTTTGATTGTCTATTTGTCTATTTGTTAAAAGGAAAAATTTTAAGTATCATTCATACTTTTTAAAAAGAAAAAGTCCAAAAGACGTGACGTTTTGGCTTTTCTTAAATTGTCCTTCTGAACAAAGTCCAAAGGACATTTTGTCAGTAAGTATAAGGACATTTTGTCATAAGTATACATTTTGTCATAAGCCTA
>JASAMX010030907.1:0-15353 GCA_030248175.1 Microlaimidae sp. YZB2_3 | reverse complement strand
TTTTGCGTTGTTTTCTATAATTCATGTGTGTGTAATGTGTATTTTAACCTTTTGGGATTTTTCTGTCCAAAAAGTGCTGCAAATCCGCAGAAAGTATATTGCGTCAATGCTGCTCAGTGTTAAACTCCGCGATCGCTTCGCAATAGGCGCCCAGTTTAACACTAAGCACTGTTGGTGCGGAATACCTTCTGCGGGTTTGCAGTGGAAAGATCCCCAAAAGGTTAAAAACTGCTGATGTTATTATCATATTTGCTATTCTTTTCTAAAATTTAAAAGATTTATTACTTTAGTATAAAAAACCAGACGACTCGTCAAATATCAAATATCAAATGCCCAAACGTCAAATAAGTTATGTATTTTTTTAAATTTATAGTTGGCCCAGGACTTTCTTGCGTTAATAGAGAACGCTGTCTTGGCGGTTCATTTTGCCAAAATTTTATTTGCACGTGTCCTGTTGGTACCAATGCAGTGAATGGGCAATGCCAAATACCTTCGAGAGGTAATTATAATTCGTTTAAAAACTGTTTGTGTAGATTTTTTTACGCCATTTTGTGTTTAATATAGTTAAAAATATTTGTTTAAAATGTCTTAGATTTAACGGCGTGCATTATAATGGATAATCTGCATAAAAACATTTCAATTAATAGGAACACATCTTTTCTACAATGTTTTGATCAAAAAATGCTTTGCGATGGCGACGAAACTTGACTTTAAATTTATCATTGTTTTTTTTTCGAACGGTAAATAAATTCTGGTACGCAGTTGTGTAGATGTTTACACGCTTAGACCTACAGGTTCCAATTTCAACAAACAAGCTAGTTTATCTCGAAAAATTATCACGTTACTCAGCTTATGCTTGTAGCTTTCCAACAAAATGATGATTAGTTAAAAACTTCAAGTTTTTTAAAGTTTAGAGAAAAAAACTCTTGCAGCAGATGGCTGCTTTTATCTGACGGTGTTTCAACAAATATATGATTAAGTAATCTTTTCCAAGAAGTATCCGAGTTTTTACCCTAGAATTACCATATTAAAATTTAATACCATTATACAAAAAAATTGTGTATTTTTGCCAAAACAATAGCTTTGAGTGATTTTTGAAGCCTAAAAGTTAAGCATATTGGTATGCCAAAAATTCCATATCTATTTTCTGGAATTTAATCACCGTAGGGTCGTGATGCACTTAATAGTGACCAATACATCAGTGGTATATAAAGGAATATGCCTGAATATGGAATATGAAATTTGATGTGAAGATTCGTGCAAAGCAGCATGCGAAATGTTTTGCCATAGTGCCATTTTTTGAATAACTTAAAATAAACTAAATTATTTATATCAATATTGCTTTCGCAATTCTATTAATTTTCTTTGCTTCTTCAATTTTTTTTTTTTTATTTTTAAAAATGGCTCGCTTATAATTTTTTATATTGCTTGAAATATAAAAAGTTTCTTGAATTTAGTAAATAGTCTACAAACACCAAGTAAGTTATGTTAAAAATCGAATTTGAATTGCCTAGCGTATAGTAAAAACTTAATGTCTTATTTGATGTAAAATTTGCTAATATTTCCACAAAGTTTTAGTACCTCCGGGTTTTTCTTGTGCGAATGGTGAAATATGCACAGGAATGTCTGCATGCATAAACCAAGTGTGTAGTTGTGCTTCTGGTATGGTCGTGCAGGGATCAGTGTGCACCACACCGCCTATTGTACCGCCAGGATCCAGCTGCTCAAATAAACAGCGTTGTGGCGGTGGGTCCAGCTGCCTCAATTCCGTTTGTACCTGCCCTCAAGGAACAAGAGCTCTAAATCAACAGTGTCAGTTGACGCCACTAGGTATTATATGGGTCTAATGTCTGAAGTAAATACGTTTGCCATTGTGTTTGGGAAATGAAGAAAACTGGTAAAATAAACAAAAATGTAAAATTATTTAAATTTTTATTAATCAATTCATAATTCTTGTACAAAGAAACTATAAATAAAGTCGTTGATAATACTTTCGACAGATTATTAAATACATGAGATGCAAAATAAAATTATGAAGAATTCTAAAGAATTTAACTAATTTATTAATGATTTACTTTCAAGTAAAAAATTGGAGAAACATACTTGCAAAATATATGATAATAAATAACACTTTTGTAATAAACACCTTTTTAAAATTGCATAATCAATCAACTGAATTCTAAATTACATAATAAAATTCGTTCGGAAAGCACATTTTCAGTTTTTAACCATAATAAGTGCAATACTTTTAACTGATATTTCTTTTAGTGCCTCCCAGATCTCCATGTTTTAATGGAGAAAGATGTAGTGGTGGTTCAAACTGTCAATCTGGTTTTTGCGTCTGTCCTTTTGGTGAAGTAGTACAAGGTGGCCGTTGTATGGTACGTCCTGCAGGTAGATATATTAGTATAACCAATAATAGTTTAAATTATAAAAAAAAATGTTCTGATTATTTAAAAGTATTGGCCACACCTTTTGCTTAATTTTCTTAAACGTAATTGCTGTAAAATTTGTAATGTATTATTAACGATTACTATAACTACGAAAATCTAAACAAACTATTTATGCATATTATACTCTAGTTATTCAAAATAAAATATTATGAAAAAATATGCTCAAAAACCAAAATAAAAATATACACATAAAATAAGCATATAAATTCTGTAAAAGTTAAATGATGTTTTAGCATCACCAGGATCCTCCTGTTTAAATGGGGAATTGTGTGGGGGAGGTTCCTACTGTAACGGCGCCTTCTGTATTTGTTCAGGTGGCCAGATTGAAGTGGCAGGTCAATGTACTTCTCCAACTACAGTTCCTCCTGGTTCACCTTGTGGAAATGCAGATGTTTGTTCAGGTATAAGAGAAAAAGACATGTGTGTAGTAGTTATAAAAAATTGTTATCTACGCCCCTGTCTTGCAATTTTATAAGTATAATTTCTTTTTTAACAGTCTATAAATTTCGTGTAATTATTACTAACCTCAAAGTGAAGCAATAAAGAGGATTCGGCGATAATGCAGCTAATTAGAGGTTCAGTGATTCTTTATAATTGCGCGATATGTTACCAAAAATTAACAGTTAAAAACGCATTTTTTAAACCTCAAGCTCACTTTATGTTAGATTTAAAGATTTTAAGCTTAAGAGCTCCTGAAAAGTTTACGTGATACATGATATATTTATAAGTATTATAAAACTGCATGCATCAATCAAGATAACTTGTGAAAAGTAAGCTTGTATGAAATCATTTGGAACTATTTTAGGAAACCTGTAGAGCAGATAAAACTAAAGTCTGAACTTAGGTTTAAGTTCTTAAATGAAAACTTAAAAATCATTCAGATTCAACCTTTAAAAACATTTTTTTCAAATTAAAAAATTATTATAGTAATAAACCCTTGTATTGCAAAAATATACCCACATAAAAAGCTAAATTTACTAAAATACTAATAAAACACGCCAGGATTTTAAGGTCTCTTCGGACAGTTTTCTTAAATACGGAAAATCGCGATTTTGGGCATACGAGATCTCGCGAAATACAGAAATATTTCCATAAAAATTAATATAGGTGTTAAAAAGGCAGAAATACCACGATTATAAAGTGCACATTCATTATATTATTGGTAGTAGTTAAAATAATTGATATTAAAAATGAAATTGCAACGAAATTTTTTTAAAACCCTTAAAAATATTCACTACTTATAGTATTTATTAAAAAATACTTTCAATAAAGAGGAACTGTTACCCTTTATTACGTACGTAAAAAGTAATGGAAATATTTTTGTATTTATGGTTTAATATACGATTTTCCGTAAAAAATGGGGGCTAATTTCTTCAAAATTGCGGTGAAACGTGGATTTAATTTAATTTGGTGAAATTTAAAGCTTCAAATAGTATGTTTTTATTGAAATATGTGATTTTTAAACTGCCATAATAGCTTTCGTGCTGTTAATTTGTTGTGTGTGCATATTTTAAATTTAATAAAGGCCGTGGTTTTATAAACCTTTTTTATATCAGTTGACGGATGGCTATGTGGCGCAGTCGGCTAGAGTGTCTCCCATTGTTAGAATTCTTGAGGTCGAGGGATCGATTCCCACTGTGACCATATTTTCATTGCCACATTTTTTATTTAATATTAATATTTATTTTAGATTTATTATAATTTTTTTAATGAATCAAAACAAAAAAAAATGTAAATATTTCACCGCATTTTTGTTTCCTACTTTTTGCCGCTCATTCGAATTTTTGTCGTTGGGATATTTTAAAATATTACAATGCTCTATAATTACAATAACTAATAAAATACATTTTTTGTAAGCAAAAAAATAATTTTTTCTGTGTTTCAACTGGTTTTTTATTGAACGCTGTGAAATAAAAACTGTTCGGAGAGACCTTAGGACCCTCAAAATATCATATAGTATACGTGATCACGTCATATTATGTTTTGCTCTGTGGGAATAGTTGTGGGAGGAGTTGTTTTAGCCAATTAGGACTGGGGAAAAATATATTTCCTATAAACGTAGAGATCTCCAATTTTTTTCCAAGCGCTAATTGGCTACAAATTTTTCCATAACGTCATATATTAAATGACGTCACGTGAAAATCTGTAAGACGGAACAACTTCCGTTTAAATGGGAAGGTTTTGTTTGACTATCGTAAATATTAAAATATATTTGGTTTATATTAAGTTAGCAAAATCTAACTGTTTTGTGCCTGTATTATATAAACAAAATTCTCTTTTTTAACTGGATCCAGATATTGTAACACCATTATGTATATTAGGAGGTTCTTTTTGTCAAGGAGGTGTTTGTGAATGTCCAGGAGGACAGATTCCGGTAAATCAAATGTGTCAGTATGCCCAAGCTAGACCTGGTGTCACCTGCAGTAGAGGTGAAATTTGCACTGGTGGTTCCTACTGTCAGAATCAAATATGTACTTGCCCCAGTGGTCAGACGCCACGAGGCGGTCTCTGCTTAAATTTGGACCCTGGTTTGTTATAGAGGACTCATTTAAGGTGATGGTTTTTCTGCATGATTTTTATGTGGTAGCTTTGCATTGCACATAAACATTACGCTTTATAACAGGCCTTAAACAAGAAACGTAGCTTCAAAAGAAATTTTATTTCTTGTGTTAAATTTTTTAATCTTGTTTTTTTTTAAATAACATGAAAAAATTTAATATTTTTTGCTTGTTAATAATACAAAAAATACAATTTTTTATGTTTTTTAACTAAGTTTATGATTTAAAAAAACAAAAACTAAATAAATTTTTATGATTTTTAGCTTTTATAAAGCTAAATGTATGCTTCATTATTTTGCATGATAAAATATTAATATAATTTAATAGGTTTTTAACATCAAGGGCTAATAATACTAATACCCACTAAAAACTAATAAATAAATGAAACATTAATTTAATGCTAACGCTAAAAACCGCCTTGTTTATTGTTTTCAAACCGTAGCTATGATTTTTATTTATAGTATATTAAAAGAATTTTAATTATGCAAGGCAGAAAATTTTTAATTGATCGCAAAATTAAAATCATCTAACTATAAAAAAGTTTCTTTTCGTCATTTAACATATAAAAGAGAAATGGTCAGTATTAAAAATGAAAAAAAAAATTTTAATTAAATTTAATCAAAAAAAGTTTTAAAGGTCGGAAACTTATTCTATTTTTTCTTTTAAAATAATTTTGTTTTTAATAAGTTCAATCTAGCTCTTCCTGGCGAACCATGCCCTGATAAAACTGTGTATTGCGTTGGAGATTCAAATTGTCGGGAAGGGACTTGCCAATGTCAATCCGATTTAATCATTAAAAATGAAAAGTGTACCAGACCTGTCACAGGTGCTTATATGTAGTTATAATTAATAATTGATTAAACCTAGAATAAAAATGCCATAATTAAGCAAAAATTTATTTGATATTAAATTTGTATTGGTTCAAATTTTAAGTTAAAACTGATTGCAGACTTTTAACTTACTCCTTTACAAGCAAATAATTATTATAATTAGTAATATCAAAATTAAAAAAAATAGATATGCGTATAACAATGATCTCATTTGTGCTAATCGATATCACTTTTACTGATCAAAAATACGTCGGTTTATATTTGATCAAAAAAGAACCAATTATTGTACTGCGTCTTGGCTTACGTCTTAATGTACTACCAATGAATGTACTACGTTTCCAAGTCCTTTAAAAATTTATTTCCCAATTTATGCACGTTACTTTTGTGTTTTTGGAATTAAAGTATTAAAATGAGTAAAATTGGGCTTCATACAAATTATCTAATGCAAATTTTATGGTACAAACTTAGGTATATTTCAAAATTTAAAAGGCAATTTTAGATAATTTTTAGCAGATTTGTAAAATTACTACTTTTGGACCGAAAATAAACGATAGATTTTTTAAAAATTGGTTTCACCGGTAAAAATGACTAATTACAAACCCGATCGTTTGGAGAACGAATTTTTTCAAATTTTCAAACATATGTAAATTAAATTCTCCTAAAAATCACATTTTCTGCCTGGAAATTAAAAAAATAATAAAACCAGAAAAATAAACCTATAAAACTATAAGTTTGTTTTTTACAAGTTTTAAAACTATTTTTACAAATTTTATTAAAATATAGTACGTGTTTTGTGTTAGCATGGCCTGGAGATTCATGTGCTGATCAGGAAATCTGTGACGGTGATTCACATTGCGCTGGAGACTTTGTTTGCCGGTGTAATAATGCTGATCACATAGTGCTAAACTACTACTGCGTTCCTCGTCCTAATGGTACGTTTATTTAATAACAAAGATTTAGCTATGGTAAAAAATTTGATGATTATGTTTGTAAAAAAAGTTTTGTTGTTTGTTTTTTTGATTTCTAAAATCGATCTGTTTATTTGAGTACATATAATGATAGGTAAAACTTTGTAATTATCAATATATAATGCAATTGTTACTAAAGGTAAACCCAACGTGGCTGCAACAGTTGTTCGTTGGATTAAAAAATGCCCCCCATTAAGTAACCACTCAAATCACCAGAATCTGACGTCACTTTTTCAAACATAAATACTCTGTAATAAATCCAATCTAATTGGCTGATAAAGTGACGTCAGATTTTCGTGATTTAAATGGTTACTTAATAGCGGGCATTTTTTAATCCAACGAACAACTGTTGCAGCCACGTTGGGTTTACCTTTAGTTTTGTGGCTTAAATTTTCGGTTATGTGGTTTTAGGTACCGACTCGGTGTTTTAGATTTCTGAAGAAAAAACAGGTGCTGAACAGTTAGGTTAATGTACATATTAGGAACTTTTGGCTGGAAATTTTGTCTTTACATTAGAGTTAGTTGAGAATAGTTCGTTGAGAGTCCTAGTTTTTAACAACCGTAAAAATATTTTTATTTGTTTAATTTAAAAAATAAATTTTTTAGATATAGCTTGAGTTTTAGTATTTTTATGATTTGAATAAAAAATAAAGTTTTTATCATCTGAAACGCAAAAAATATTTTGAAACAAAAATCTTCTAATAACTCTACAATTTATTTGTTTATCTTATGGAATATATATTTTTTCAATCATATGTAATATCAAAAAGCTCTAAAAAATTCCTATTGCTTTTTACATAGATTAAACTACCAAAAACATTTTTTTATTTTTTTTTAAATGGCTAATGATAAAATTATAAATCTTTTTTTTTAATTATACCACCACATAGGAACTTTTTACGACAGCTATTTTTAGAAGATTTTTTATAAAGGACCTATTTAATTCATTTGGAACAAATATTATTTTTGCACTAAATCTATCAAACATAAACTACTAAAAAAGTTTTAAAAAACTAACTAAGATTCCTATGAATTTGTAATTCTGCACACGATGGTCTAAACCTTCTCATTTGAATAGAAGTGGTTCAACGTTAAAAATTTCCACAGCATTATGACGCTATAGATTCACCTTTAAAATCACTTCCAACGTAAAAAGCTCAATTTTTTAGCTCCTCCAACTTTAATTCCCATAGTGCAAAACATATATCTGCAAGTCACGAATAACGCTCGCCACTTGAGGGTTTATAAAATTCTAACGTGCACATCAACAGGGCCAAATACATTTTGTGCAAAAAGGTTCTATTTGTGCTTTTGAATTCTTCGATTTGGATGGACCCAAAATTCAGATTTTTGCTTTTCATATTTCATATTTTATATCATATTCATATATCAAGAAAAACTCTTTAAAATGCAACTAAAGTGTTTTAGTTCCCCCTGGTCATTCATGCGCCAACCAGGAACGATGCGCTGGTGGGTCCAATTGCGAGCGTGGTATTTGTACTTGTCCTGGAGATCTTTTTGTTTTAGACGACATCTGCGTTGAAAGGTTTCGAGGTAAATCATATCTTTTAACTAAATTTATTTTTAACTCATATTTAATTTTTTTTAAATTTTTTAGGTTTCGTATATATTTTTTTTAAAAACAAATGAAAATTTAAAAGGAATTGATAAAAAATTTAAACACAAAGGGTTAATTTAAACATAGCAAATGACATTTAGTTCATGATTTAATTCACATTGACGTTCAAAAAAATTAATTCCACATTTTTATCAGTATCTCAATAATGTATATGTGATCTTTATACGACACGACGTTTTTTGTTTTCCCATCTTTTAATAGTAAATACGCCAAGCAAATTTTGCAGGTTGAGTTAGGTAAGAAAGCCCACAAATAAATCCAGCGATATGATTTACTTTCAACTATCGTTAAAATTTTCTATATTGTATTAAAACGATATTTTGTGGTTTGCAAAACATCAGGGGCACAACATTAATTGTTTCTACCGCTGGCGTGACTTATATTTTGATAAGGGGTTTATTGTGTATAGGACAGCGTTCCTTGTGTCTTGTCTTGAGACACACATAATTCACATACAAAATGCTACGTGTGACGAGCATTTGTTGTTCAAAAAAATTATACAACAGTATTCACGTACGCTGTTTTCTTTTCATTTATGCCATTTCACAGCATAGTATGAATCTTTATTTAATTAAATTTCGAAAAAAGGTTGAAATTATGCAACGAGAGTTTGAAAAGTCAATAACGCCGACGAATTAACAAAAATCACGTATATTGTATTGCGTTTGTTTTGAATGACACAAGGTATTTAAAGACGTAATTCAAAAGCTTAGAGTATTTGCAAGTTTATGAAAATTTTGGGTTTTGATTTTGCTATTTTAAGTTATAGTTTCGCGTTACAGAAATAAACTTCATTTTTATGCTTTTAGTGCCACCTGGAAAGAGTTGTGCTCTGGAAGATATATGTGAGGGAGGATCAGAGTGTATAGGTCAAATTTGCAGGTGTCCGTCAGGATACATTATTCAAAATGACTTTTGCGTAACTCCAGCGCAAGGTAAAAAGATAAATTATTAAATGCAAATTTTATCCGTGTAGATCTGTTATAATACATGCGAAAAAATCTAAATTGCTGACTTTCAAACCTATTTCACTGTATAAGCAGGATCAATCAGGTTATCACGATACCTGAGCATTGGTGCCCTGGATTAGCAACGGACACAGGGCTATTTAGTAAGCGATTAACAAAAAAAATTACACCAATGAAATCACACGCGATACATTTGGTCTTGATAAATTTGTTATCTCATAAAATTCTATTTTAAATAGTTCAAGAAACTTAGGCTTAAAATTTCTAATAAACTAAATAACACCAATATAAACGGCAGGGAATTATGTTTATATTATCAATTTCGTATACTGTATTGAATTTGACAACCACGTTCAGCTTCCTTAGTGAGATATAACTTAAAGTTGGAGTTTTTCCGTCAGTGCACCAAATTTTTGTACAGAATATTCAAAAATAATTTTTGTTTTGTTTGAAATACGATGTCATTATTGATGTTGCAACTAGCAAAACCTTAGTTGTGTTTAAGATGCATTATCCCCAATAAAATCACAAAAAACAAATCAAGCGGTGAACGATTATTCATTTTAATCATTACTCTTATTTTTTTTAATTTATTAAACGCTTTTTTAGTTCCTGCTGGTTATCCTTGTGGTAATGGAGAAATTTGTACAGGAAATTCATTTTGCGAGCAAGATATGTGCAAGTGTGATCATGATTTGGTTATTCGTGAAGGTCATTGTAGAGAAAAAATAAGAGGTACTCATATTATGGTAACACCACAATTTAATGATAGTTTGATAAAAAATAAAAGTGTGTCAACCCTTAGTATATTATCAAATCGGACAAATATTTTAATGAGCCATCAAACTTTTAAAGACAAATCTTTAAGAGTTTGAAGGATATTTTAATTAGTCGTTTGTTTTTTTTAATATTTATTGCTACAATTTAATACAAATTAAAACTTAAAATCAACGTCTGATACATTAACAAATAAAAAGTTAAATAACAAAAATACAACCATATTTTTTTTTAATTTTTAGTTTCACCAGGTTATCCATGCAGCGATATTGATGTTTGTGAAGGTGGATCTCATTGCGTAAGCGGCCGATGCACCTGCGATGGTACTCAAATTATAAAACATGGATTTTGCGCGGAAAGACACAAAGGTTTAACAGCACATTTTATTGAACTATATAAATTATTACCCAAGCCTGCTTTAAAAATGATCAATACTAGTTAAATAATAGCTAAATATGAATTGCACTAGGGTGAAATTAGGGAGGTGGTCCAGTCATCAATTTTTCTTTGGGAAAGTTTAAAGTGTCGGAAAACACTAAAAATCATCAACTTAATGATTTTCGATTTTTGATTGTTATCACTGCCAACTTGTTTTTTTTTCTTGGCTTCCGCTTTTACTTTTTATTTCAGTATGACAAAAAGCAGTAACGCCCTTAAATCCGGCCTGAAAATGCTTAGCTTTAACTAAATATTCTTATAATTATAATCAGTAATAAATTACAATAAATTTTGACCAAGAACATTTAAACAAGACCAAACAAAAATTGGTGTTATAATCATAAAATTTTTAAATCACAACATAATTATTATTAAGCTCTTATGACAAAAAACTGTGCTCTGTGCTCAAAAAACTCAGAATGCCTTGGTGATAATTATATAAAATTTATTGTTTTATGCAACAAAGAAGTTATTTTAGTATATTCTTATATTTTAGTTTTCTTAAAGTTAAACTTATACTGTAATATAATCCTAGTTTCTCCTGGTAATACTTGCAATGATGAAGACATATGTACAGGAGGTTCTCAATGCCAAAACCAGTTATGTGTCTGCACAGATGGCGAAATTGTTGTGGATAAAATTTGTTTTCTGCCAAGACAAGGTTTTGTTCTTTAAAGATGTCAATTAAACTTTTGGTCCTTTAATACTCATATTTGTTGTTGAACATTATACTTGACACGTCAAACGAACGCTACAGTTTTGGATACTTACAAAGCAAGAAATCAGCGGGACCGGATAATCAGCCAAATAGTCTTTTTTTTGTCTTATGTATTACGACTAGTAAAACTTGAGTGCACACTTAGGAAATTGACTACATTATCTTGTTTCGAATGTTGCAATCACATAACTGCCACATAGGATTTCGCTAGTCAGTGGCGGTATAAACAGTAACAGTATTACCGCCGAATGTTTTTTACGCACCATAAACCCAATTGTTTATTTATAAATTTTGTTACATTTTCACACTTCAATTCGTGAGCCGCCATTAATAACATTAAAATTTTTTTCCAGAATATGTTCATTACTTTGCTTTGTTTATAACCAGTACTCTACTTTTATTAAGGTTATCCTCCTTTGTGCGTTTTAGGGCTGGTTCATACTTATGACAAAACGTCCTTTGGACAAAGTTCAAAGGACAATTTTATAAAAGCCAAAACGTCCTTTGGACTTTTGCCTTTGGACGAAGTATGAACGCTACTTAGAATTTGTCTTTGTCCAAAGGACAAAATTCAAAGGGAAAAGTCCAAAGGGAAAAGTCCAAAGGAAAAAGTCCAAAGGAAAAGTCCAAAGGACAAAAGTATGAATACATTGTCCTTTGGATTTTGTCCTTTGGACTTTTTCCTTTGGACTTATCCCTTTGGACTTTTCCCTTTGGATTTTGTCCTGTGGACAAAGTCTAAAGGACAAAAGTCCTTTGGACAAAGTCCAAAGGACGTTTTGTCATAAGTATGAACCAGCCCTTACTAGATGACAGTTTCACAGACCATCAATAATGAGCTGTTAATGCATAAAAGTATTTAAATAGATACTTGACTTACTTAACAGAACCATTTTGAACACAACAGACTTAACAGAACCATAATGCGTACTTTTTTAACCACAATTAGTTATCATTTTGTTTTTAGAATAAAATTCTGCATGCATAATTCTGCATGCATAATATGCAACGTTGCATTAAAGAAATTTTACTAATAATTGTAAGCTTGAATGATTGTAATTTAGTAAGACCTGGATCCTCCTGCATAAATTATGAAGTCTGTATCGGTGGTTCGTTTTGTGAAAATGGGCGTTGCGTTTGTCACAGAAACCAAGTGATTCGTTTTGACGAATGCCTGGAACCTTTAAGGGGTATTCTTAAAATTTTTATAATTTACCAAAATTGATATATTTAAATTTCCACAAAATATTCCTATTATTAAGCTTATGTGGCCAAGCCAAGATTCAAGATTTTAAATAGTCGACATTCAGTTTTGTTTTCATTTGAATGTTTGTTTATTTTGAATATTTGTTTGCATTTAAACCCTTTATTTGCAGTACCACCAGGCGAAAGCTGCTCTGATGAAGATATCTGCACTGGCGGCTCCGATTGTCTGAACAGTGTATGCACCTGCCGGCGGGGTACCAAAATTCATGGGGCTCGATGTGTTACTAAACTAGGTACCACTAAAATGTGTTTATAATTCAATTTGCTCTTATTTACTATGCTATTTTTTATGGTCATGTTACTTTTTATTGAATAATGTTTTTCTAATCAGCCAATTTATGACATTTTTCCCAATTTTTACATTCTAGCTAATTTTGGTAAATACAAAAATCGTATATATTCCAGCGAAAAAAAAATTCAGTGATAACATAAAAATATTTAGTTTTGAACCCTCTCTAATTTTAACCGCGTCTTCAACGCGAGCGTGTCTGAAGTTTCAGTATAAATAAAGAATAGACAGCTGGGCTTGGAAGAAGATTAATATGGTTTTAAAAGACGTTTTGTCCTGAAAGTGTTCAAAAACGATTAAAAAAACAAAAACTTCATATCTCACTTAAACACATTTAGTGGAATACACGCAAGCATTGGGTTTTTTGCCTTGGGCCATTAGATCACTTTAATTAGGGCGTTAACGTAGAACACCACAGTTAGATTTTAACGGCAGATCTTTTCTAATTAACTTTTACTAACGTAATTTGACCTGCTGATTTAATTTTTGACATTCATTTTTCCCAAAAAAATTGTTATCGTCCACAATCATTATAAATGACACCAATAAAATACATGTCAAAAATACAATACATTAATAAAATTCATTACTAAAAATATTCTAGTTTTTCGTTTTTCCTTTAGTTTATCTTGAATAATAAACACTTTTTTTAATTATAAAGTTAAAAATTAAAAAGAAATTTTTTCAAAGTTAAAAATATTTCCTCTGGGAGACCTCGAACCTACGGGTCCGAGAGTCTGAGTCCGACGCTCCAACCGCTCAGCTTCTGGGCCATCTGAGTGTCCTTCCTTAAAAGCTGGTTTTAAACAAACTTTTGGAAATGTAGCTTCTCGGCGTAAAATCAAAAAACTTTAAATAAAAATTAAAAAATTTGATTCGCTCAGATTTTAATGAAAGTTTGGAAATTGTTAGACACAAGTCTAATAAATACTTTGAATTGTATTTGATTATAAAACTAATTCAGGATTTTTTTAATTTGATTTTTCTTTTAAAAACATCGATTTTTTTAATTTTTATAAAAATTTGAATTACGTTTTACTCCAAACCACATCTAAAAGATGCAACTTATTTTTTGTTAACTTTCTATAAAATTGCAGCAAAATCTGAGCGAATCAAATTTTTTAAATAGCCAAAAACTGTTTTTTGAGCTTTAAATTCATCGAACTATTTTTCGAAATAAAACAACCGGTAAACGATAAAACTATTACCGTTGAATACATCATAATCTGAGCTTTCGATCGCATTATACTTTTGTCGGACAAAAATTAATATCTATATTGATATCTAACTTTTAGTAAAAATCGTCATAACTGTGGTGTTCTACCTTAAATGGCTTTTATTAGGGCGCGCACTAATTAAGTCAGAATTTAATTAAATTTGTACTTTCCAATCACAATGCCATATATTTTTACCCTTTTAAAAATGTTGGTTCAACTAATTAGTATACAGTCCCGGCCGAAAGTAGCCTAGGATTGGAACGCGTTCCGCGCTCCGAGAACGCTTTAGAGAACGCGCGTTCCGGGAACGCGTTCCAAGGATTTTCGACATCCTGGAACGCGTTATCTGCTTCTTGGGATCCTGGAACGCACCCAAACGCGCTCGGAACGCGTTCCCGTAGCGATGCAGGTGGGCGATAGTCTACACATCAAAAAGCTGGGGAATTGATGTCATTGCATCACAGGCTGAGATTACACCCTTCCCAGGTGCGTTCCTTGAACGCGTTCCAGGAACGGTGCAGGTGGGCGAAAGTCGGAACATCAAAGCTGGGAATTGATTTCATGGCCAATCACAGCTGGATATCTTAAGCCTTTACAGGCGCGTTCCTGCAACGCGTTCCAGGAACTATGCAGGTGTCTAATAGGAGAGTAATAAAATTATGAAAAGATGCCAAAACACCCTTTATTACACCCATTCTCACGACCATAAAAGTCAGTCTTGATTTTCATTGAAATATAATCCTTGGGAGTTTATCAGCAACATTTCATCACAATGCACTTAAATATTAGTTTTTAAATAATTTCACCAGTAAAATAAACATATTACAGAAATATCAAGAATATAGGAATGAAAACAGTTCACCGCATTAAACATAGAAAATTGCATATTTCTTTGCGTCAAAATGTTTCAAAATCAAAAAATACAATATCTTATAAAGACATGTATGTAAAACATACAAAGCAATGTAAAAATAAAACAATTCAGTCATCAAATGCATGTTGTTTTGATTTATCTGCTAATTTTCATTGTTATTTCTGAACGGCCAACTATAATCAAATTTAAGCGCAAACAAATCAAAAAAATCAGAATGCCTGAATAATAGCATTGTGACTATAAACTTTTTTCTTTAAGCTGAAGCGGGGCGGCCATGGATATTTCATTAATTCGCCTACCAATCTTATATCAGCACTGTTGTCTATGTAGAATGTTGGTCAAAGCCCCACCCTATAAA
>JASAMX010030903.1:0-28486 GCA_030248175.1 Microlaimidae sp. YZB2_3 | reverse complement strand
CACAATGACAATCTTTTTTTAACTGTACATGATAAACTATTGCCCTGCGTGTAGGGGTTTGTTAAGAAATATTTTAATATATTATTTGATTAAAAATATATGAATAAAAAGGCTCGCGTAAAAAAATCTATACAATAAGGAAAAATACAAGACCAAGCTTAAATGAACTAGGAATAAAACTATTAAAAATTCTAAATAAACACCAGTAAAACTTGGTTTTTGATACACAGGTAAGAGTAAAACCTATCATTTTACCTTAGAAACTAACACATCTAAAAACTCATAAAGCATTGTTATTCTTTTCTTCTTCAATAGGTAAAAGCAATGGGCTAGGGGCGCGCAAAAATTTAAAAATTCCTTAAACTTTAAAAAAACGTGGAGATTTTATCGTGTTTAAATATAAAACAGCTATCAACATAACGACGAGGGGGACAATCGTTCAGCCATTGACGCTCATGAAAAGCAGAGAAAAGCGTTAGGAAGTGTTGGACTTGGAAAGTGCTGGGTCCCATTGTTACTCCGTCTCTCTGTTGATAAAAAAACGTGGAATTAAAGAGGGAAAAAAGTATTGCTCACCAACCGCCAGTGAGATAAAAACAGCGAAGTCTTGCTCCAAATTAAAACCTTCTGGGACACTTTGATATTTTTAAAATTTCTTCAGCACAAAATCTTAACTGCTTCCTTAAAGTGGGACATTTCGTGGAAAGACTTTTAACATCAAAGATGGCTAAATGAGGATTGTTAGATGGGACATGCAGAATTGATAAATATTAAATATCTTTCGGAAACGGATACGGAATCAGAGACAGTGTATTCATTTACTGTACAAAAAACTAAAATAAAAAAAAAAATTTTTGCCGAGTTCAAAAAACTATGTGCCAATTGACGAAAGAATGGGTCCTCCTAACAGAAGTTTATTAGTGTTAGAGATTTGCTTAGAATATTTAACAATTTTCACAAAAATGAATTTCCACGAAATTTCCACAGTACGCCTCAGTGTAAAAGATGTTTTATATATGACCACAGCGAAATCACTTTCATGAAAATGGACGCATCGGGAAAGACAGTTTTTTAGTTTTCTAGCTCCCCCCATTTTTTTGGACGAGATAATTATATAACACAAGCCACAAAATAGTAACAGAAAAGAGACCATTTAAAATTTAAATAAAAACTCTAACAAAAAAACATTTTGTACCAAAAGAAATTATCTCGTCAGACTTTTTATAATATATCAACTCACGAACAAATCAAAATGCTGGTGTAAAATAAATTTATCGTATTTGATTTTTTAAAGAATTTAAACGAATATGGATGTTATTATCAATTAAAATATGTATAACTGTTGTCAACAACAGAAAATGGTTTAACCAGTGTCTATTAAAGCTTTTTTATGCTCACGTTTAATTATTTAAAGTAAGTCAAATTAATTATCATATTGTCAACATCTAATTTTATTTTTTATAAGTATACAGAGTTTAAAGCCATAAAAATAATTATTTGACGTTTTATATTAATAAACTTAATTAAAAATATTTAACATAAAAATATGTATATTGTAGAGATAAGTCATATTAAGTAGCTTTGTTTAGCTTTTTTAAACTTTGTGACAGCGTGTTAAGCATTTTGTATTGTTTTTCAGACGTAGCTTTTGACAAAATTTTTGTACGACTTAGTATGGAATTTTTGATATTAAGATTTTTGAGCCAAAAATTTTAAGCTTGAATTTTTAGGAGGAAATAAAAACATTTGGAACCGGGAGTAAGGAACGTGGAGCCAAAAATATATAACATAATAATAATAAAGGAAAAATATGCTGACTTTCATACATTGCTTAGACACATTAACTGCTCTAAGTAGGGCGCGCGCCTATTAAGAACGCGCTCTTATTAGGGCAATCGGCTATGCTAATTAGGGCCTCGTTTCTAAAAACGGGGTTCTTATTAGCAGGCGTGTAATAGCTCCCTATTAGGGGCGCCGTGCCCTAATAAAAGCGCGCTCTATACCTTTGGACATTGATAAAGGCCCTAATTAGAGCGCGCCATGGCCCTGAATAAGGACGTGCCCTAATTAAAGCGCGTTCTTATTAGGGCGCGCCCTAATAAGAACTATTACACGCCTTAGTACGCACCACATCTTCAGAATCTAATTATAGGTAAAATATGGCTCATAGCTGAGAATGTATAGGCGTGCTTTTAATTTTTGCCTTTTTTTGATATAAACAAATTATTAATAATGGTGGGAAAACGTTATTTGATGAAATGATATATAATATATATATTTTTTTCTTAAAATTCAAATAATCATATACCTGTTGCTACATGCTAATATTAAGCATCTACTTTCATAAGCTTTGTTACAAAAATAAAAATGAAGATTTGTTATATTTTTTGCTAGTTTGTTATTATATTAAAACATAACTTTCACCTGTTTTCAATAAAAACTTTTTAAAAAATTCATTAGTAAATACCTGATTTGCATATGCATATTATTTCGTAATTCCCTTATTTTGTATATTTGTTTGTTTCAATTTTGTTATGTTATACATTTAAAATCGATTTTGGTCAAGATTCTTTAGTGGTAAGTTGAAATTTAACTTAGCCGCTAAAATACTTTTGTTGCCGTCTAACTTAACGGCGCACGGTAAATGGAATCATTTCAACTTGTTTCCGGCCAGTGGTTCCCACGCGCAAAAAAGAGCATGCGTACTGTAAAATTGCATGCGTAGTAGCGAAAGTAATCGCGAACTCATTTCGAGTTTTACAATTCTCAACTAAAGTTGAAAGCGTGCCCAAACGTGATTTCTGCTACCAGTACGCTGATTAGTCGATTTAGAGGACGAAAATCAATTCTTATTGATTATTAATAGTATACAAAAAGGCAGGAATCGGAGCTACGACTATTTTACGTATAGCACAGCGGACCTTGCCCTCAATATGAGCGCCTTCTTATTAGGGCACGCCTTACTTAGAGCAGCCAATGTGTCTGAGCAATATCTGAAGTCACATACCTTGCCTTTATTATTATGTTATATATTTTTTGGTAAAGCCAGAAGCAGTCGCTTTGAATGCTAATTTAAAAAAAATGAAGAAAAAACTAAAAAAGTGAAGAAATTGAGTTAGAGATTAATATTGCTATATCGCTTATGCCTAAGTCAGAAGTATTTATTTTGGACTGTAAGTTTACGTTTCCCGGGTTCAAACCATTCATGCTTCCAATGTCTTCGAAATTACTTACAGCTCCGAATATATCTCATACCAATAAATTTTTTGTTTGGCAACTTTCTAAGACCATTCTGAAAGTGTAAGCAGAATTGAAGCACATATATTCGGTATATAATACATATAATATATTTTCTACCGATTTCAAATAATATATTCTCTACCGATAGTAGGGTAACTGACTTAATTTTGGCCACTTTCCAAACTATTGCCAAAATATCAACTATCTGTTGTCCCCCATACAAAGATTTTCCGCAAAAATCGTAAAATTGACCCCCTTTAACCTCTGTGCAAAATTTTAAAATTTCTGTTACATCTTAAGGGATCACTGGAAGTTTAAAGTTTTTTTATAGTGGCCGAAAATTAAGGCGCGAGCCATTAACTTAGGCCACCTAGAAAAAACTGGCTATAACTACTTGCCAAACTGAACAATAAAAATTTTTAAGAGTTGCAAATTTATCCTTAGGTATTGTTCTTGGTACGTATAACTTAATTTTTTCCGTTTGCAAACATTAATAGTTATTGGCAAGATTTTAAATAATTATGTCAAAACCTTAAAAAAACAAGTTTTAATAACATGTATTTTTTGTTAAACTTTTTTTTGGCTTAAAAAACGTCAAATAAATTCAAACGAGAAAAAAAATTCTTTATAAATAAGTTAGTACAACGATATTTAAAAACATAAAAAACGGCAGGTTCTTTCACCTAAATTTTAGGGTGGCCGAAATTAACGGAATCTTAAAATGCGCAGTTAGTTAAACGCGTTGGAGTGTGATCTGAAGAAGAATTATCAAAACATTAAAATTAACAACTTTGATCTTTAAATAGAAGATATTTTAAGGTTATATAGTGCTTCGTTCTAAATTTAATGCAGTTTAAACACAAAGCAAAAATTAAGAAAATCACCAAAAAATCACTTTTTGTATGAAAATTTTGATAATAAAAAATAACAAAAATAAAAAACTTTTGCAAAAACACTTTATTCAACAATAATCGAGTTACTTTTGTGCTAGTTCTTTTGTGTTTTAAAAATAAGCCAAATTTCTAACACCCTAAATTGGTGGCCGAAATTAAGGCCTGGCCGAAATTAAGTCAGATACCCTATATATTCTCTAAATTTTTTTAAATGAGAGCAATTTTTAAGTTATTTTTTGAACACTTAATTCTGAAAAGGTACTCTGCTTTGAAACATGTTTTAAGCAATAGACATATAATTTGTTATATTCATTTTTTTTTAAATTAGGAATTTTTTAGGAAATTATAGAAATACCAGAAAGCTGATGAAACGCGAAATTTCCCCCAGGGATTACCCGCCCCAAGCTGTCCAGCCAGTGCAATATCCGCCGAAAATAAACTGGAATCTGCTAAACGACGTGTCACAGTTAAAACACTTATATCAGAATTTGCGGATTATACGGGGTTTGTTTTTGTAAAATTCTTTTTATGACAAGAATACTTTTCTAGGATTTTCTTGCGATTTAAATAAAAAATGATAAATGATAACTTTAAATACATGTTTTAATTTACAATAAAACATATTGTTCTCCCATGGACTAATATCCTGTTTAAAAAATTTTAAACCTGTTTTAAAAAACAAAAAAAAAAACATTTCAAATAGCAAAATCCAAAGGTCCCTTTGATGAAATTAGTTGCCCAATATAAAAATGTCCATGTTATTTAAAAAAAAAAACCCGTGATATACTAGCTCTCAACTGACTAATGTTTGTTATTTGTACTTTTAAGAAAATTACAAACAAAATTTTTTAAATGGCAAAATGCGGCAGTTTCTAATTTTCAGCGCGCTGAAAAAATTATTTTTTAAATACAGCTAAACTAAGCGGAAACGCATTTTTTGGTGAGCTGAACAGTTTTAAATGCTTTTATTGTTTTTCCTAAGCCTAAGCAAAACCTAAAAATCAACCTAAGCTTTATCATAATAGAGTTTCAGATTTTTCAGCGCGCTTAAAATTACCATTAGCGCACTGAAAATTGTAATCTGCCCAAAATTCAATGCTCTTAAACTGAAAATTGATTGTCCAATATAAAGATTTCTATGTTATTTTTTCAACAATTCAAATATTTTTGTAGTAGTTTACAATAATACTTCTATCTAGCATGATTGTGATTTTGCGTTTTTCATCCTTTTAGTGAAAATGCACTGTTCAGCATAAAGATGTCAATGTTGATCTCTCTAAAAAAATACAAAATTTAAAGCCCTTACGATAATACGCGAACTAGTATGCTTTTCACTAATACTTCAAATTATTTTGTGATTTGGAAAAAACATCCGTCCATTTCTCCATCCCCCTCTTTTTAGTTAACAAGCGTTGTCCAGCATAAAGATGTCCCTGTTGATTTTTTTTCAAAAATATTATATTCTATAGTTATCTAATCTAACTCTTACTAATAAGTTTTCGCCAATTCAGGGACAAAAATTTTTTTAAGTTCGAAAATCCATAAGGTGAAAATATTTATAGTATAAAATGTAGATGTTATTCTTTATTAAAATGTCAGCCCCTTTCCAATACTCACCGGGTCATAAGCTTTCTAATAATACTAATGATAGTCGTTTACCTGAATCCGTTGGGGAAGAGTTAGGAAGCACACCGATAGACAATACCTCTATTTAGATGATGACGTAATCACGTGTTTTTATGCTTTTATGAAGTCATTCTACATGGCCCAATTAGGTAGGAGAAAATATCAAATTTTACTGTTGCGATAAAAAAAAACAGGGTTTTATGTTTTTTAAGGTCTATTTAACTTTATTGTAATCTACCTACTGATTGTAAACGACAATATTTAAAATTATATGTAATATTTGCTTATTCACGTTGACTAAATTTTTACCATAAATAATAAAACCATAAAATAAAAACATGAATATGAACTTAACAAACACAATAATATATTTAATACATAAATGTACAAAGTGTACATTTCCTATTAAATACAAAAATATACAGTTCCTATGGTTATTGAACTCGAAAAGTGTATTAATTTCGAAAGTCATACGTGGTATATTTTTGCTTAAAGTGTAGATTTTTTGTCCTAATAACATTAATATATTTTTTAGGTCAGTGGAGTAGCGAGCATTAAACGATCACACAGAATAAGAAGAATCATTTGGGTTTTCTTTTTTTTAATATGCTGGGGTGCCTGTATATGGCAGGTATATGAATTTAAAATCAATTTTGTTCCTTACAAAATAAATCTATTTTTTAACAATTAATAGATCACCCTTGATATAAATTTAAATTTGGAATTCACCAAATATATGCTGCAACATCTTGTTTACGTACGATTGCTATTGGTGTTGGCTTTTTTTAATTTGGTGCTCACGCTCTGTGAAGAGCTTAATTTTCTGTGTCGCTTATTTAAAAAAAACTTTCCAGAAAATTTAAAGTTTTCTAGCGTTTTGATTTTGAATAAATAAAGTACAAATACATCACAAAGTATTGTATATTAAAAAAAATTAGATCGGGAAACTTTTACACTTTATATTTGTAACGCTTTTGTAACCCTTTTGTAACGCAGTTTTTTGGGCTATCTTTCGCAATAAATTTATATTGGAAGGTGACGACTATTCAAAGTCTTATTAGGTCGTAAAAAATAATGTATTTTTTAGGCAAATTATTTTTTTTCGAAACAAAAATCAAATAGCTGATACCAATAAGCCATTTTCTATTGCATTATTTAGGTAAAACAGCCCTATTAAGTTTTAACAAAAGCCTCCAAACTTTCGCTGGAAATTTCGATTAAAATTTCACAATTATTAATATACACGAAAGACTACTTTCTAACAGCATACGAAAACGGAAGGTTCTTTTCCATATAAAAAAAAAGTTTTTCTTTTTTGAAGATGAAGATTTTTTGCCGTATCCTTTCCGTAGTAGCGATGGCGTAATAGATGAAAATCATTTTTTGTATTTTACCGGATAGTCAAAAGTCTAAGCTACACACTGATATGAGTTAAATGAGACATTTTTGCTGTTATAGAGATATAACATTTTGAACTTAAAGATTTTTCGCTAGTCAACATAATTTTTGTTCAGGATATATAGTGTAAATATTTAGAACAGTAATTGACAAAGGCTAGTTTTGTATTTGTTTATGATTTATGAGTAATATTTTTTTTAGATTCATTTGTCAGTTAAGGCGTATTTTGGAATACCCAGTTTCAGTTGCTGTCAGCATTAAAATACAGCAAAAATATAGAATTTCCTGGAGTTACTGTTTGCAATCTTAATCCAGTAACAAAGTACGCTTAACTTTTTAAAAGCACCAATGTATTTGTTTGATTTTTAATTAAAAACGTTACTTTATTTAAAATTTTTAAGAAAGATAATATCAAAAATTTTGGGAAAATTTGATGTTTAAAAGTGTTAAAAAAACGTCTTTTAAGCTAGTTAACCATATATGATATATTTTGAGTTTTAAATAAACAAAATTATTTTCGGCTTTTGATAGTGCTTTTCGCAAAATTTGAAATTTAGGTAAACATAAAAAATTACTAGCCTTGAAAAATGCTCTAAGAATAAAGGAGGAAAAAGGGGCGATTTTTTTTCCGGGCGTATGTTTAGACAGAAAAGATGTGGACTAAAGATAAATCCAACGTGGCTGCAACAGTTGCTCGTTGGATTAAAAAATTCCTCACATTAAGTAACCACTCAAATCACGAGAATCTTACATCACTTTATCAGCCAATTAGATTCAATTTAATATGGCATTTCATCGAATCTAATTGGCTGATAAAGTGACGTCAGATTCTCGCGATTTGAGTGGTTACTTAATGGGGGGCATTTTTTAATCCAGCGAACAATACTGTTGTAGCCACGTTGGGTTTACCTTTAGTCTGAGATGGACATTATGTGGTCTATAGGAAATTTGCATTTGGTTTGGGCAGCTGCTCACTGAATAAAAATTTCTAGCATATGATAGTGTTGTGATAGTTAACCAAAAATCAAAGTAGGCAGTTAAGTATGTAGTTAACTACTTTAAAAATTATAAGTAGGTAGTTAAGTAGTTAAATAAAATTACAAGTAGGTAGTAAGTAGGTAGTTAACTACTTGAAATTTTTGAACTAGGTAGTTAAATAGTAAGTAGTTAAGTAGTTAATCCTTTACCTAAAGATATACTTGCCTTAGTAGAAATGAAATATTAAATTTTTAATGTAAAAACACTTTGTCATTCCTTTTATTAATTAACAATTTCCATATTTTATCGGTTTTTGCCAGTTCTTTATGTTTAGCAATATTTACATAACGGCTGGACAGATAATATAACATAGTTCAAATTCAAAGAGTTGTTTACAAGAAAAAAATAATTTATTGTTAAGTTAACAAATTTTGCTGACGTACTTTGAAAACTTATTTTAAAAGATTTTATATTTTTGACCCACTTTATTGTATTACAGTACTGATGGGCTATAGTTCGCAAATATATCTAAAAACTTCAACGATTTTAATTAGGTTCATAAACTGTAAAGCACTTTGTGTATAAAATCACTGTTAATTGGCGAAATATCGATTTTTATTGAAGACTCGCAGCACGTGCAAATTATTGCAGATTACTGTACACCTTGTCACATTTTGTTTCAAACAGCTGTGAGTTTTATGTAATATCGTCCCGCAGATATTGATTGTTTGTGTAAAAACACTAAATACCTGACTGCTTACTTCACTAACTACTTTCTCCCTACTTTGCTAACTACTTTCTGCCTACTTTTTAACTACTTTGTTAACTACTTGTATTAACTACTTTATTTTTTGAAAGTAGGTAGTTATGTAGGTAGTTAACTACTTTTAAAAAAGAAAGTAGGTAGTTAAGTAGTTAGCCAAAATCATGGTAGTTTAGTAGATAAGTTGTTAACTACTTGGGTAGTTATCACAACACTACCATATCATAATGATTTGTTTATACATTGATCTAATCACACAGCACTGTTGCATTTTTTTAGTCTGCTGAAACGTCAATTGAAAAAATCATACCCACAGCAATCTTTAATAAGCGCGAAATCGCCACTTTTTCAATTAGAAGGCTATATTTGTATGTGTAAGAAACAACTATAAATTTGAAAAAGTGGCGATTTCGCGCTTGCGAAAATTGCTGTGAGTATGATTTTTTCAATTGAAATTTCATCAGACTAAATAAAATGCAACAGTGCTGCGTGATTAGATCAATGTATAAAAAAATCATTATCATATGGTAGAAATTTTTATTCAGTCAGCAGCTAGCCAAAGCAAATGCAAATTTCCTATAGTCCACATAATCTCCATCTCAGACTGTCCACATCTTTTCTGCCTAAACATACGCCCGGGGAAAAATCGTCTCTTTTTTCTGCTCTATTCTTAGAGCATTTTTCAAGGCAAGTCCACCAGTTTTTTTTAATTAAATTAAAAAAAAACAGCCGAATAAACTACAGTTTTAGCTGCGCAATAAAATATGTTTATAACCATTCCGTTGCCAAGATATACTTTTTTAACTGTTTTAATGTTACCAATAAAACACGTATTATCTATCAATAAAAAGTAATTCCTAAGAATTACTGCGCAATTTTCTACGATTTCCAAAGAACCCATGTTTTTTTGATCAATCAGCAACGAGGGAGGAATACTGGTTTTAAGATATAAGCGTTTGAAAAAAATACATAATAGTAAAGAGAAGAAGGACACAACACTAAATTTACCCATGTTCTTTAAGGTAGAACTTCACAGTTTTTTTTGTCGAGAAATCTTTTTGAATTACATCTTACTATATGTAGTTTGACCTGCTGATTCAATTTTTGACATTCATTTTTTGTAAAAAAATGTTATCGTCCACAATCATCAAATAACATCAATAAAATACATGTCAAAAATACAAAACATTAATAAAGTTTATTACCAAAAATATTCTATTTTTTCATTTTCTATTTAGCGTATCTTAAATAATAAAACATTTTTTTATATTAAAAAGCTAAAAAATAAAAAAAAAATTTTTCGGTGTTAAAAACATGATCGAGCGACTACTGGAACCCATGGATCCGAGGATCGGAGCGAGACGTACCAACCACTCGGCTACTGGATCCTCTGGGATTTTCAATTAAAAGGAGCTTTTAAAGGAATGGTTCAAAATGTAGTTTCTCGGCGTCAATTAAAAGAAAATTAAACGAAAATTAAAAAAAATTGATTCGTTATTTTTAAACGAAAGTTTGGAAACAGTTAGATATAGGCTTTTACCATTTTTTTTATTAAAAACGATTAAAAAAGGACTTCAGGATTTTTTTTACTATATATTTTTGTAAAAAAAGTCTTTTTTGCAATTTAAAAAAACCCTGAGATCATTTTGAACCCAAACCACCTCTGAAAGTTGCCCCCTACATTACCCTAATTTATTATAAAATTTCGCCCAAAAATAACGAATCAATTTTTTTTAAAAGGCCTTATTGTGGTTTTCAGAGGTAGAATCCATGGACATTCTTTGCGAACTGGACAAACTTTTTGGTGATGTTTTTATAACCACTGGATAGCACAGATTCTTAACTTTTTATAGCACCCCATTTTTATGGGCCAAAAATTAATATTTATAACGATATGCGACTTGTAGTCCAAGTGGTCAAAACTGTGAAGTTCTACCTTAATTGTAGTTTACGCCGTCACGTGGGGCTTAGTCTTCGTGTGGTGCTCCCGCGCCACTGATAATTTATTTATAATAAAAATAAAAAAATAATAATAAGAAGAAGATGAATTTAAATTACAAAATTTAACTACATAGATTAATTATAGTTAGTGCGCTGCAGTGGCGCTCCAGACAAAGTTTACCTAAATATAGTTGGCGCGATGGCGTGCGCCATTGATTGCAATTATAACTTTAAAAACAAAATAACCATAAGAAGAAGAGGATGAACATGAATTAAAAATTTAAAATAGTTGGCGCGGTGCCGTGGGCTAAATTGTAGTGAACCTCCGCACCACCTATTATTGAAATTGTATTTTTTGAAATATAAATAATAATAAGAAGAAAAAGGTGATAAACATATATTTAAAAATTTACCAGGTGCTCTAGTTATCGCAGTGGGCGCCCCCGCGCCAGCGTTGATTGCAATTATTTTTTTGCCAAAAAAATAACAACACCGGGCGCCCACAAAACACCGTAAAAAACACCTCCTAATTTAACAAAAAAAAAAATAATAGTGGCGCGGGACCCTTCTTCTTTCCTACAATGTGTACCATAATTTTGATAAGTCTCACACCATAATCTATGTGAGGATATTATTATATAGGACAATAATAGAACTCACATTTTACCACTTGACTACAATCCATATCTTATAAATATTAATTTTTGGCCCATAAAAAATGGGTGCTATAAAAATAAAATCTTCTATCCATGTTTATAAAAACATCACCAAAAATTTCCATCAACAGATCCATGATCTACCTCTAAAACCACAATAACCTTTTAAAAAAATTATCTTTTTTTCGAAATTTTATAATAAATTGTAATTAGGGGGCAATTCAAGTGTTTGGTTCAAAATATCCATTTTAATCAAAAAAATTTTTAATAAAAATATAGTAAAAAAAATCCTAATCCTTTTTAATCTTTATAATAAAAAAAATGGTAAAACCTATATCTAACTTTCCAAACTTCTTTAAAAATAACAATCAATTTTTTTTAATTTCTTTATTTTCTCTTAATTCCCAAGAAACTACATTTTAACCATCCTTTAAAACTCCTTTTAATTAAAATCCAAGACACCAGTCCAGTGTTGTTTCATTGATCCATTATACCTCACCATTTTTTACCCAAAAAATTTTTTTTTATTTTTTACTTTTTAATATAAAAAAATTTTTATTTTTAAGATACCTAAATAAAAATAAAAAAATAAATATTTTTTAATAAACTTTATTATTTTTTTTTTTCTTTTTTATTTTTTTATGATTTGACGATAACATTTTTTTACAAAAAATAATTCAAAAATTAATACATCAAACTACATATAAATTAATCAAAACATCTCCAAAAAAAACTTAATCTATAAAAATTCATTATCAAAAAAACATTTTTGAAATCTAAAATTCAACATAAAATAAAAAAAAAGAAAAATGGTTATAAACATTTATTGCGCAGCTAAAACTGTATTTATTCGCTGTTTTTTTTTTAATTTAATTAAAATTATTAAATGCTCTAAGAATAGAGCAGAAAAAAGAGACGATTTTCCCCGGTATGTTTAGGAGAAAAGAGGGCATCTAGATGGAGATTATGTGGACTATAGAAATTTGATTTGCTTGGCTGCTGCTGACGAAAAAAATTTCTACATATATAATGATTTTTATACATTGATCTAACACAGCACTGTTGATTTTATTTATAAATTCATGAAAAAATCATACTCACAGAATTTTGAAGGGAAATACTTTTTCAAATTTATATTTTTCTTACACATACAAATATACCTTCTAATTTGCTTATTAAGATTGCTTGGTATTTTATCAGTTCAAGACTAAAAAAATGCAACATCTATATATTAATAATGTATAAACAAATCATTATATATGTATTGTGATAACTACCCAAGATAGTAACACTTATCTACTAAACTACCATGATTTTGCTAACTACTTAACTACCTCTTCTTTTTTTAAAAGTAGTTAACTACCTACATAACTCCTCTTTCAAAAAATAAAGTGGCTAATACAGTAGTTAACAAAGTAGTAAAAAGTAGGCAGAAAGTAGTTAGCAAAGTAGGCAGAAAGTAGTTAGTGAAGTAAGCAGTCAAGCATTTAGTGTTTTTACAAAAATAATCAATATCAATATTACATAAAACTCACAGTTGTTTGAAACAAAATGTGACAACGTGTACATTAATCTGCAGTAAAAATAAAAAGTAGGTGCTGAGGGTCTTCAATAAAAATCGATATTTCGCCAATTAACAGTGATTTTATACACAAAGTGCTTTACAGTTTATGAACCTAATTAAAATCGTTGAAGTTTTTAGATATATTTGCGAACTATAGCCCATCAGTACTGTAATACAATAAAGTGGGTCAAAAATATAAAATCTTTTAAAATAAGTTTTCAAAGTACGTCAGCAAAATTTGTTAACTTAACAATAAATTATTTTTTTCTTGTAAACAACTCTTTGAATTTGAACTATGTTATATTATCTGTCCAGCCGTTATGTAAATATTGCTAAACATAAAGAACTGGCAAAAACCGATAAAATATGGAAATTGTTAATTAATAAAGGAATGACTAAGTGTTTTTTACATTAAAAATTTAATATTTCATTTCTACTAAGGCAAGTATATCTTTAGGTAAAGGATTAACTACTTAACTACTTACTATTTAACTACCTAGTTCAAAAATTTCAAGTAGTTAACTACCTACTTACTACCTACTTGTAATTTTATTTAACTACTTAACTACCTACTTATAATTTTTAAAGTAGTTAACTACATACTTAACTGCCTACTTTGATTTTTGGTTAACTATCACAACACTATCATATGCTAGAAATTTTTATTCAGTGAGCAGCTGCCCAAACCAAATGCAAATTTCCTATAGACCACATAATGTCCATCTCAGACTAAAGGTAAACCCAACGTGGCTACAACAGTATTGTTCGCTGGATTAAAAAATGCCCCCCATTAAGTAACCACTCAAATCACGAGAATCTGAGGTCACTTTATCAGCCAATTAGATTCGATGAAATGCCATATTAAATTAAATCTAATTGGCTAATAAAATGTTGTAAGATTCTCGTGATTTGAGTGGTTACTTAATGTGAAACATTTTTTAATCCAACGAGAACTGTGCAGCCACGTTGGATTTATCTTTAGTCCACATCTTTTCTGTCTAAACATACGCCCGGAAAAAAAATCGCCCCTTTTTCCTCCTTTATTCTTAGAGCATTTTTCAAGGCTAGTAATTTTTTATGTTTACCTAAATTTCAAATTTTGCGAAAAGCACTATCAAAAGCCGAAAATAATTTTGTTTATTTAAAACTCAAAATATATCATATATGGTTAACTAGCTTAAAAGACGTTTTTTTAACACTTTTAAACATCAAATTTTCCCAAAATTTTTGATATTATCTTTCTTAAAAATTTTAAATAAAGTAACGTTTTTAATTAAAAATCAAACAAATACATTGGTGCTTTTAAAAAGTTAAGCGTACTTTGTTACTGGATTAAGATTGCAAACAGTAACTCCAGGAAATTCTATATTTTTGCTGTATTTAATGCTGACAGCAACTGAAACTGGGTATTCCAAATACGCCTTAACTGACAAATGAATCTAAAAAATATTACTCATAAATCATAAACAAATACAAAACTAGCCTTTGTCAATTACTGTTCTAAATATTTACACTATATATCCTGAACAAAAATTATGTTGACTGGCGAAAAATCTTTAAGTTCAAAATGTTATATCTCTATAACAGCAAAAATGTCTATTTAACTCATATCAGTGTGTAGCTTAGACTTTTGACTATCCGGTAAAATACAAAAAATGATTTTCATCTATTACGCCATCGCTACTACGGGAGATACGGCAAAAAATCTTCATCTTCAAAAAAGAAAAACTTTTTTTTTAGTATGAGAAAAGAACCTTCGTTTCGTATGCTGTTAGAAGTAGTCTTTCGTGTATATTAATAATTGTGAAATTTTAATCGAAATTTCCAGCGAAAGTTTGGAGGCTTTTGTTAAAACTTAATAGGGCTGTTTTACCTAAATAATGCAATAGAAAATGGCGTATGGTATCAGCTATTTGATTTTTGTTTCGAAAAAAAATAATTTGCCTAAAAAATACATTATTTTTTACGACCTAATAAGACTTTGAATAGTCGTCACCTTCCAATATAAATTTATTGCGAAAGATAGCCCAAAAAACTGCGTTACAAAAGGGTTACAAAAGCGTTACAAATATAAAGTGTAAAAGTTTCCCGATCTAATTTTTTTTAATATACAATACTTTGTGATGTATTTGTACTTTATTTATTCAAAATCAAAACGCTAGAAAACTTTAAATTTTCTGGAAAGTTTTTTTTAAATAAGCGACACAGAAAATTAAGCTCTTCACAGAGCGTGAGCACCAAATTAAAAAAAGCCAACACCAATAGCAATCGTACGTAAACAAGATGTTGCAGCATATATTTGGTGAATTCCAAATTTAAATTTATATCAAGGGTGATCTATTAATTGTTAAAAAATAGATTTATTTTGTAAGGAACAAAATTGATTTTAAATTCATATACCTGCCATATACAGGCACCCCAGCATATTAAAAAAAAGAAAACCCAAATGATTCTTCTTATTCTGTGTGATCGTTTAATGCTCGCTACTCCACTGACCTAAAAAATATATTAATGTTATTAGGACAAAAAATCTACACTTTAAGCAAAAATATACCACGTATGACTTTCGAAAATTAATACACTTTTCGAGTTTAATAACCATAGGAACTGTATATTTTTGTATTTAATAGGAAATGTACACTTTGTACATTTATGTATTAAATATATTATTGTGTTTGTTAAGTTCATATTCATGTTTTTATTTTATGGTTTTATTATTTTTATGGTAAAAATTTTAAGTGAAAATGAATAAGCAAATATTACATATAATTTTAAATATTGTCGTTTACAATCAGTAGGTAGATTACAATAAAGTTAAATAGACCTTAAAAAACATAAAACCCTGTTTTTTTTTATCGCAACAGTAAAATTTGATATTTTCTCCTACCTAATTGGGCCATGTAGAATGACTTCATAAAAGCATAAAAACACGTGATTACGTCATCATCTAAATAGAGGTATTGTCTATCGGTGTGCTTCCTAACTCTTCCCCAACGGATTCAGGTAAACGACTATCATTAGTATTATTAGAAAGCTTATGACCCGGTGAGTATTGGAAAGGGGCTGACATTTTAATAAGAATAACATCGACATTTCTATACTGAATAAGATATTTTCACCTTATGGATTTTCGAACTTAAAAAAATTTTTTGTCCCTGAATTGGCGAAAACTTATTAGTAAGAGTTAGATTAGATAACTATAGAATATAATATTTTTGAAAAAAATCAACAGGGACATCTTTATGCTGGACAACGCTTGTTAACTAAAGAGGGGATGGAGAAATGGACGGACGTTTTTTCCAAATCACAAAATAATTTGAAGTATTAGTGAAAAGCATATAGTTCGCGTATTATCGTAAGGGCTTTAAATTTTTGTATTTTTTTGGAGAGATCAACATTGACATCTTTATGCTGAACAGTGCATTTTCACTAAAAAGGATGAAAAACGCAAAATCACAATCATGCTAGATAGAAGTATTATTGTAAACTACTACAAAAATATTTGAATTGTTGAAAAAATAACATAGAAATCTTTATATTGGACAATCAATTTTCAGTTTAAGAGTCATTGAATTTTGGGCAGATTACAATTTTCAGTGCGCTAATGGTAATTTTAAGCGCGCTGAAAAATCTGAAACTCTATCATGATAAAGCTTAGGTTGATTTTTAGGTTTTGCTTAGGCTTAGAAAACACAAAAAAAGCGTTTAAAACTGTTTAACTGACTAAAATAAGCGTTTCCGCTTAGTTTAGCTGTATTTAAAAAATAATTTTTTCAGCGCGCTGAAAATTAGAAACTGCCGCATTTTGCCATTTAAAAAATTTTGTTTGTAATTTTCTTAAAAGTACAAATAACAAACATTAGTCAGTTGAGAGCTAGTATATCACGGGTTTTTTTTTTTAAATAACATGGACATTTTTATATTGGGCAACTAATTTCATCAAAGGGACCTTTGGATTTTGCTATTTGAAATGTTTTTTTTTTGTTTTTTAAAACAGGTTTAAAATTTTTTAAACAGGATATTAGTCCATGGAGAACAACAATATGTTTTATTGTAAATTAAAACATGTATTTAAAGTTATCATTTATCATTTTTTATTTAAATCGCAAGAAAATCCTAGAAAAGTATTCTTGTCATAAAAAGAATTTTACAAAAACAAACCCCTGTATAATCCGCAAATTCTGATATAAGTGTTTTAACTGTGACACGTCGTTTAGCAGATTCCAGTTTATTTTCTGGCGGATATTGCACTGGCTGGACAGCTTGGGGCGGGTAATCCCTGGGGGAAATTTCGCGTTTCATCAGCTTTCTGGTATTTCGATATAATTTCCTAAAAAATTCCTAATTTAAAAAAAAATGAATATAACAAATTATATGTCTATTGCTTAAAACATGTTTCAAAGCAAGTCGGCACCTTTTCAGAATTAAGTGTTCAAAAAATAACTTAAAAATTGCTCTCATTTAAAAAAATTTAGAGAATATATAGGGTATCTGACTTAATTTCGGCCAGGCCTTAATTTCGGCCACCAATTTAGGGTGTTAGAAATTTGGCTTATTTTTAAAACACAAAAGAACTAGCACAAAAGTAACTCGATTATTGTTGAATAAAGTGTTTTTGCAAAAGTTTTTTATTTTTGTTATTTTTTATTATCAAAATTTTCATACAAAAAGTGATTTTTTGGTGATTTTCTTAATTTTTGCTTTGTGTTTAAACTGCATTAAATTTAGAACGAAGCACTATATAACCTTAAAATATCTTCTATTTAAAGATCAAAGTTGTTAATTTTCATGTTTTGATATTTTCTTCAAGATCACTTTGCAACGCGTTTAACTAACTGCGCATTTTAAGATTCCGTTAATTTCGGCCACCCTAAAATTTAGGTGAAAGAACCTGCCGTTTTTTACTGTTTTTAAATATCATCGTACTATCGTATTTATAAAGAATTTTTTTTCTCGTTTGGCTTTTTTTGACGTTTTTTAAGCCAAAAATAAAAATTTAACAAAAAATACAGTTATTAAAACTTGTTTTTTTAAGGTTTTGACATAATTATTTAAAGTCTTGCTAATAACTATTAAAGTTTGCAAACGGAAAAAATTAAGTTATATGTACCAAGAACAATACCTAAGGATAAGTTTGCAACCATTCAAAATTTTTATTGTTCAGTTTGGCAATAGTTATAGCCAGTTTTTTCTAGGTGGCCTAAGTTAATGGCTCGCGCCTTAATTTCGGCCACTATAAAAAAAGAACTTTAAACTTCCATTGATCCTTAAGTGTAACAGAAATTTTAAAATTTTGCACAGAGGTTAAAGGGGGTCAATTTTACGATTTTTGCTAAAAATCTTTGTATGGGGGACAACAGATAGTTGATATTTTGGCAATAGTTTGGAAAGTGGCCAAAATTAAGTCAGTTACCCTACTATCGGTAGAGAATATATTATTTGAAATCGGTAGAAAATATATTATATGTATTATATACCGAATATATGTGCTTCAATTCTGCTTACACTTTCAGAATGGTCTTAGAAAGTTGCCAAACAAAAAATTTATTGGTATGAGATATATTCGGAGCTGTAAGTAATTTCGAAGACATTGGAAGCATGAATGGTTTGAACCCGGGAAACGCAAACTTACAGTCCAAAATAAATACTTCTGACTTAGGCATAAGCGATATAGCAATATTAATCTCTAACTCAATTTCTTCACTTTTTTTTAGTTTTTTCTTCATTTTTTTTAAATTAGCATTCAAATTCACTGCTTCTGGCTCTACCAAAAATATATAACATAATAATAAAGGCAAGGTATGTGACTTCAGATATTGCTCAGACACATTGGCTGCTCTAAGTAAGGCGTGCCCTAATAAGAAGGCGCTCATATTAGGGCAATCCGCTGTGCTATACGTAAAATAGTCGTAGCTGCGACTCCTGCCTTTTTGTATACTCTAATAATCAATAAGAATTGATTTTCGTCCTCTAAATCGACTAATCAGCGTACTGGTAGCAGAAATCACGTTTGGGCACGCTTCCAACTTTAGTTGAGATTGTAAAACTCGAAATGAGTTCGCGATTACTTTCGCTATTACGCATGCAATTTTACAGTACGCATGCTCTTTTTTGCGCGTGGGAACCACTGGCCGGAAACAAGTTGAAATGATTCCATTTACCGTGCGCCGTTAAGATAGACGGCAACAAGTATTTCACGGCTAAGTTAAATGTCAACTTACCACTAAATAATCTTGACCAAAATCGATTTTAAATGTATAACATAACAAAATTGAAACAAATATACAAGCGTTGATTACGATATGCATATGCAATAGGTATGTTTACTAATGAATTTTTTAAAAAGTTTTTATTGAAAACAGGTGAAGTTATGTTTTAATATAATAACAAACTAGCAAAAAATATAACAAATCTTCATTTTTATTTTGTAACAAAGCTTATGAAAGTGATGTTTAATATTAGCATGTAGCAACAGGTATATGATTATTAATTTTAAAGAAAAAAATATATATATTTATATATCATTTCATCAAATAACGTTTCCCACCATATTAATAATTTGTTTATATAAAAAAGGCAAAAATTAAAGCACGCCTATACATTCTCAGCTATGAGTATTTTACCTATAATTAGATTCTGAAGATGTGGCTCGTACTAAGGCGTGTAATAGTTCTTATTAGGGCGCGCCCTAATAAGAACGCGCTTTAATTAGGGCACGTCCTTATTAGGGCCATGGCGCGCTCTAATTAGGGCCTTTATCAATGTCCAAAGATAGAGCGCGCTTTTATTAGGGCGCGCCCTAATAGGAGCTATTACACGCCCTAATAAGAACCCCATTTTTAGAAACGAGGCCCTAATTAGCATATCCGATTGCCCTAATAAGAGCGCGTTCTTAATAGGGCGCGCCCTACTTAGAGCAGTTAATGTGTCTAAGCAATGTATGAAGTCACATATTTTTCCTTTATTATTATTATGTTATATATTTTTGGCTCCACGTTCCTTACTTCCGGCTCCAACGTTTTTATTTCCTCCTAAAAATTCAAGCTTAAAATTTTTGGCTCAAAAATCTTAATATCAAAATTCCATACTAAGTCGTACAAAAATTTTGTAGAAAGCTACGTCTAAATAACAATACAAAATGCTTAACACGCTGTCACAAAGTTTAAAAAAGCCAAACAAAGCTACTTAATATGACTTATCTCTTCGATATCCATATTTTTATGTTAAATATTTTTAATTAAGTTTATTAATATAAAACGTCAAATAATTATTTTTATGGCTTTAAACTCTGTATACCTATAAAAAATAAAATTAGATGTTGACAATATGATAATTAATTTGACTTACTTTAAATAATTAAACGTGAGCATAAATAGCTCTAATAGACACTGGTTAAACCATTTTCTGTTGTGTTGACAACATTATACATATTTTAATTGATTAATAACATCCATATTCGTTTAAATTCTTTAAAAATAAATATGATAAATTATTTACACCAGCATTTGATTTGTTCGTGGGGTAATATCTATAAAAGTATAACAAATTATTACTTTTGGTGAGAATGTTTTTTTGTTAGAGTTTTAAGGATACTTTCAAATGGTATCTTCTGTTACTATTTGTGACTTGTGCTATATGATTATCTCGTAGAATTAAATGGGGGGAGCTAAAAACTGAGAAACTGTCTTTCCCAATGCGCATTGGCTGAAAGTGATTTCATATCGTCATCTGTGGACATCTTTCCCACTGAGCATACTGTGGAAATTCCGTGGAAATTCATTTTGTAAAAATCCTTAATATTCTGTGCAAATCTCTAACACTAATAAACTTCTGTTCAAAAGACCCATTCTTTCGTCGACTGGCACAGCGTCGTTTAAACTCGCAAAATTCCTTGTTCCCGTTTTAGCCTTTTGTACAGTAAATGAATACACTGTCTCTGATTCATTATCGTTTGCAAAAGAGATTTCCGCTTTATCAATTCTGCATGTTTCATCTAACAATCTTCATTTAGCCATCTTTGATGTTAAAAGTCTTTTTACCAATGTCCCACTTAAGGAAGCAGTTAAGATTTGTGCTGAAGAAATTTTAAATACTCCGAACTGTCCAGAAGGTTTTAATTTGAAGCAGGACTTCGCTGTTTTTATCTCACTAGCAGTTGATAACAATATTTTCCTCTTTAATTCCACGTTTTATCAACAGAGAGACGGAGTCACAATGGGATCACACTTAGGTCCAACACTTTCTAACGCTTTTCTCTGCTTTCATGAGCGTCAATGGCTGAACGATTGTCCTCGTCGTTATGTTGATGACTGTTTTATAGCTTTCCGCGATAAATCTCACGTTTTAAAGTTTAAGGAATTTTTAAACTCGCGCCATAAGTCCATTGCTTTTACCTCTGAAGAAGAAAATAACAATGCTTTATCGTTTTTAGATGTGTTAGTTTCTAAGGTAAATAATAGGTTTTGTACTTCTGTGTATAGAAAACCAAGTTTTAGTGGTGTTTATTTAGATTTTAATAGTTTTATTCCTAGTTCATTTAAGCTTGGTCTTGTATTTTCCTTATTGTATAGATTTTTTTACGCAAGAATTCTTATTCATCTGGTTTTATCGATTGGTGTGTTAAAAATTTTCTTAACAAAGCCCTGCGCGCAGGCAATAGTTTATCATGTACAGTTGAGAGATTGTCATTGTGTATTGTTTTACCCTATACTGGCTTATGTTCCTTACGTGTAAGCGCTAAATTAAAAAAATTGTTTTATCGTTTTTTACCTCCGGTTATAGGCTTAGGATAGTTTTTAAAACTTCGCAACGTGTTTCTAGCTTTTTTCCGTTTAAGGACAAAATACCTTTTGAACTGAAGTCCAATATTGTTTATAAATATCAGGGAAGTGGCTGCAATGCCGCTTATGTTGGGGAGTCCACCCTCCATATTGGTACTCGGATTTTGGAACATATAGGTATTTCATGCTTAACAAATAAATCGGTTTTATTCAAGAAATCCGCAATATTTGATTATATTTTAACATGTAACAGTTTGTCTGTTAAGCCTAGTTTTATTGATTTTTGTGTTTTAACATCTGATTCTAATGAGTTTCATCTTAAAATTAAGGAAAGCCTCTGTATTAAAAAAATAAGCCTGTTTTAAATAGAAATACTGCAAGCACTGAGCTTTTTTTTCTAGTTTTCTCTTTTTTTCTACTACATGTTTTTTCTTATTGTAATTTTTCTCTTTTTTTGGTCTTGTAAATATTTTAATAGTATGTTTTAATAGTATTGTAATTCACATATTATGTGTGATCACAATTAAGTTTTTTTGTAATTTTCAAAAATTTAGATATGTATTACTGATGATCCCAGTGGTATCTGAAACGTCTTATACCTATGTTCTCAATAAACATTTTAACTTTACTTTTTGTTGCAATAATCAAATTTGGTACTTTTAAGATTGCTTAATAGATATTAAAATTTAAATTATAAAATATGCAATCAACACAACCGGTTACTTTTTGTTTTAATTTAAAGGTGCAGTATTTATCAAGATATTGCGTTTACTTGCAAAAAAACCGCTTTTTTTGTAATCACAAAAATCACTGCCGTCATTTGATGTTTTTAGCTAAAGAATCGCGGGTTTTTTGTATGGGAAACGCAATATCTGGACAAATACTGTACGAATCTTAACAATCAAGGTAGCAAATAAAAGGAAAAACGTAGCTGCTTTTTGAGTGCATATTTTGTAATTTAAATTATACCCAGTGAGCAATTTTTCAAGTAAAAATTGTCAAAAAATGCAATTTTTAGAGGATTTTATCTCCTAAACCACTGTAGATATTTTGATGAAAAAAAATTTTTTGGTCTATTGTAGGGAGGGTTAAGGTTTTCCGGAAAAATTATTAAAATCAAAGACAAAAATTTGATTTAGTAGCGCTAGTAGCGCACCTTTAATCACTAATACTTAAAAGTTACTTTGTTAAAATCTACAATTAAACTATCATATTAAAAGCGTGGCAAGTTGTAAACAAAAAGGTTATTCAGTAATATTCAATCTTACAAAATTGCTAAATTATACAAAAAATAAACTCTACAAACATTACTAAAATTAATACATATCAATAAACTGTAGTAAATTACATAATAACCCCTCATTCCCTACTATTAAAAGTGTTTATATATCTTGAAAATGGAGTTAGGGTAAGAATTAGCCTTAGAAATTACAATACAGCAATAAAATTAACAATAATTGACTTTTTTGCGCAAATTTTAAAGTTAGTTTTATTATGCTATTACTCTTATTTTTGCTTTAAACAAAAACGAAGACTTACTTTTACTTTACTTAAATAAAAATTTGACCTTTACTTTTTTAATATTATTTACGATTGAATTATATCTGGTAAACTTAAGTTTGTATAAGGGTATAAACTAGTTACTTAAAACTTGGCGGTTAAGAATTGTTTATTAAACAACTTGGAACGCAATTTTTTTTTAATTTCCACCTTTTTACATGATATAACAAAACTAATCAACTTTAGCCCTTAAATTTTTTTTCCAAAATGAGTAATTAATAAATAATTGGTAAAATAATTGTTTAATTTTAAATTTTAAACCGTTTTTTTTCCAAAAAACAATAAAATTGTTTTATTTTTAAATTGTCGTGTCAACCTTCAAACATTTTAATTATAGTATAGACTTCTTTAGAGCTGTTCTATTGTTAAACATAAAAAAAATTGCTGCATTATCAAAGATTATTTCACGTCTCAACCTGATAAAACAAAAAATATATAAACAAAAAACACTAAAAACAAGAGGAGGAAGATTTAAATATATTAAATAATAATATGAAAAAACACTGTTTATAATTCAAAATTTTGTTATAAAACTTTTTGGATATTCAGTAGTAATCTTCAAATTTCTATAATACGTATATAAAAAAATACTTACTTTTCTTAATAGCTGATATAAAATAATCTTCTTTAAAACAAAAGGCCAAATAATTATTGTCACGCGCCAAAACTTGGTAAAACAAAATTATGTCCAGTATTTCAAAATGTAAAGAAAGTGATGAAAATAAGAAGTCTGGTGCACTAATATTTGCTGCTTGTTAATATTCAAAAATTGGAGTAAAAATGTTTGAGTTGGGATTAAGCCAACGTAAACAACAATGCTTGTAAAAAATCACCAATGAGCAAAATTTTCCAACATTTTCTAATTATAGTTGGCGCGGCGGGGCTAAATCTCCCCGTGGCGCGTCTACAAAAAACCAAAGACTGTACAAAATTTGAATGACTACATTTTAAAAAAAATCGATCAATAGAAAAATAATTTGTTGTAGTAAGATCCAAAATAAACACTCGTTTAACCAAAGATGGAATTGTTTTTATTATTTTCGTTTGAATCAATTTTTTTGTAAGAAAATGAACATTTCAATGTTTATTGCACGTATAGTAATTTGTTCTTTAAATATGCATTACTTTTGCGCAAATTTTGATTAAGCTTTAAAAATCACAAAAGAAATTGCCTTTTAAACTTCTAAAATAAAAACTCCTCTCCAAAGCTCCACTCAACATCACCTATTAAAATATTTTATAGATTTGAAATTAAGAATACAAATTATTAAGTTTACGCTAGAAACCTTGGGTCGGGCTTTTAAAAGGTTTTTTAAGTGTTTTTTCTATACAAAAATACAGATTTACTGTGTGTTGAACTAAAGATAGATACTTTGCAAGATAGTTTTGAAAATGCGCGCCCCCAAAACACCTAATTTGCTTGGAACCACGAGCATAGTGGCGTGCCCAGGGAGGTGGTTGAGGGAGGTGGCATTCGCCCCCTTCCCAAAGTCTGGCAAAAGCATATTAACAGTAAAAAAACACCAAAATTTTCCTGCTTCGCGGTTAGTGTAAATTGATAATTTATCTTATTTTTTTCAATTTATATAGGTTATGCCTATCAATATTGAAGGCATATGCGTCAAATAAAACTACTATAAATAATAAATTAGACTTTTATAGGTAAAATCCTTGTAGTTGTGACTCTCCCTTTTTGTTTGCTCCAATAATCGCTCAGAATTGTTTTTTTGTTTTTCAAATCGACTAATCAGCGTAGTGGTAGCAGAAATCATGTATTAGCACGCTTCCAACTTTACTTGAGGTTGTAAAAATCCTAAATGAGTTTTTAATTGCGCAGTTCCGGAGTCCTCAGGTACGCTTGCTCTTTTCTACGCGTGGGGACCACTGGTCGGAAACACGTTAAAATGAATCATTTTACACCAGGCCGTTAAAATAGACAGCAGCAAGTATTTCACGGCTATGTTAAGTGTCAACTTACCACTAAATAATCTTAACCAAAATTGATTTTAAACAAACTAACAAAATATATAGTATAAAATAACAAAATCTAAACAAAAATACAAGCGTTGATTACAAAATGCTTACATATACAATAGATTTCTTTACACTAAAACCAATTAAGAAAAAAATAATCTTATATTAGCAATAAATTATTTTTTAAAGTTTTCATTAAAAACAGGTAAAAAGATTTGTTTTTTTTAAAAAAAGGCAAAAATTAAACCACGCCTACGTTCTCAGATACAAGTACTTTACCTATAATAATGTTTTAAACACATATTTTAAATTTAAAGGGATAAATTACCCTAAATTTAGTAATACTTATTAGCTGAAAATAAATTTTTTAGTGTGCTTTAGTGTCTTAAATTAAAAATTTTCTTCCCTGGAGGCATTCGTCCCCCGGACCCTCCTGACAAGGGGATCTGCCCCTTGACCCCGCTGGGGGCCTCTCGTCTCCCAGACCCCCGATTTCTGGAGGGCTGCCTCCCTCTCATCTTTCTTCAGGGTTAGTATTACCTCCCCTGGACCGCCCTCTCCAAACTCAAATGCTGGGCACGCCGCTGCCCAAGCCATAAAGGAGGACAAACCAAAAAAAGCTTGGTTTGGCAGCATTTCGTTACTAACAAGGAGGCCAACTAAGCCTCTTGCCAAAAAAATGATTGCTCTAAGCCCAATGTACACTCGATTTTTGCAACAGATATGAAAAAACACTTAAAATTTCACCGCAAAGAACAGAAAAAAAGTTCGGATATTGAATTACGCTTTAATATTATTGCAGTACTTTTTATGTATAGAACACTTAAATATAAGATGGATAACGATTTATAGAGTTTAAGGTATAGAAAATTTTTTTTACAAACTATCCTATAAAAAATAGTAAGTTCAATTTTGCGACAAAACGTTTTGAGATGTTTCCCTATCAAACAAACAATTTTTTTATAAATAATATTTTGCATTAAAAATAAATAAAAAAACAAAACATTATTTATAGGCAAAAAAAATCTAGGTGACCGCGATATTTGTAGTATTGAATCGACTATTTAACAACAAAAACATTCAAAGTTTTTCACTAAAGCGGATTAATAACAAAGATTAAAAATTGTATTTTAATAATTATATATCAAATTACTTAATTTGTAACCTAAATGCAAATTTTTTAAGGGCTAAAATTGGTTAATTTTTGTATATTTTGTGAAAAGGTGGATTAAAAAAATTCTGCGTTCTTATTTTTTTAACGTCATTACCGTACAATTTTAATTGGTCCCTCAGGAAATTGGTTGGTCCCTCAAAAAAATACATGCTTATAAGTTTTAAAGCCAAGTTTTGCATTAGTTCTCTTAAGTTTTAATGAAAGTTCCCACAGAATTGCATATGCAAAGTTTATTTAAAATTTAAATAACATTTGTTTAAATAAACTAATCAAAATAAAAATTTTTATACATGTAAATATGATAAGTACTCGTTCAGTGGTTGTTTTTATTTTTAGATTTTATCAGCTGGTCCTACACAGAAACGCATATATAAATTTTATTTAGTATGCTAATAACCTAAGATCACACAGAGTAATCAACAGAAAATTATACATGTACGAAAATTTATTTACTTCAGTCTTGTTGCCTTTAATTAACCGCTCTTACACAGATGCGAAAACGAATATGCTAGTTCTTTAAAATAATATTAATTTTCTTTATAAATGCGTATAATAAATCAACATGAAAAATAAGACCTGTGCACTACCCCCTCCCGGGGGTTTTATTGGGGGATTCCAAAACCGGGGGGGGCACGGGGGGCAATTTTTTTGAAACGGGGGAGGGCAAGCATAGGATAAAGAGAAAAAATAAAAAAAGATGGAAAAAGGGGAAAAAGGGTACAAAAAGAGCGAAATTAAGGTAAAAATAGGTCTAAAAAGACTTAAAATGCATTGAAAAACAGTTGTAAAAATTTAGCGATGATGGCGTCATAATAGGTGAAAATGGCGTCATACTTTTTGAGTACTTTTTTTATTTTTGGACAGAGGAGTGGGGGGGCTAATTCTCCAATGAAGCGAGGGGGGCATCTACAGAACGTGCACAGGTCTTAAAAGTTATACAACTATTAAATTCTAGAATTAAAATGAAGACATGTGAAGTAAAAGCAGATTCTCTAAAAGTTCATGTGTATATTTAAATAAAGTAGTAAACTTTAGATTCAAAACCGATCGTCAAATAAATTATTAATCAATAAGTGAGCTTTCATTGAATCATTTCCTTAAATAACAGAATAGGTCATGCAGGATTGCAAATGTAAATTTTTAAATTCAAACGTGGTATTCTATTTTTACATGCTTAAAACTCTAAAAATTGAGTTCACTGATATTCTTTCTTTAACTTTAAGTAGCTTCTTATATAATGTTAAAAAATACACTTTTTGGTCTAACACAATCTAACATTATATGATCATCTTGGAACTCGACGAAAGATTTATAAGTTTTTCACTGTTTGAACTTTAATCCACTTGTTAAGCATTTTATGGTTTTGTTTAGCTTTCTAAATTACTGTATATTTGTATGATTAACTTATTTAAATGACAAATTTTTTTGAAAATTTTTGAAAAAATTTGAAATTTAGAATGTTTTTTATTATTAAGATAAGATAAAAAATTTATTGCACAGGTCTTAACATATATCAATACAATATACAAAGACACTAATGTACAATTAAAAGTCATACAAACAAACGAACGTAAAATTAAAATAAAAATCACAAACCTAAAAAAGGAAAAAAAAATATTGTACTTGTTATTTATTTATGTTTTTTTTAGAAAACGTAAGTTAGGTTCGATAATGTCGGAAGTTTTTTAATAAATGTTTTAATTGAGGGAGAGTTTATAATATCTTTGGGTAAGGAGTTCCAAATTTTGCACACCCTGACAGTAAAAAAATATTTTCTTGCGTCAATTCTTGGGTTTTCTATTTCAAGTTTTAACCCATTAGAACGGGTTTTGCAGTTATTAACTATTTTAAAATATTCGTTTTTATCAATATCCAGTTTATTATTAAGTAAAACAAAAAAGAAAAAAAAGAAGCTAAATCGTTTTTTATTCTTCTGCTT